>NDXZ01113831.1:1968-13730 GCA_003055125.1 Paykullia maculata | reverse complement strand
AAATAAATTTGTTTATAAAACTTAAACTTTTAGAAATAGTTATACCTAACAAAAATTTAAGGTGATAACATTTTTTATAGACTGACCAAAAAAATATATTAACTTCGTGCGATCCTATTGTTTTTTTTTTTCATAATATATATTCTGCAGTGCATCAAGGAAACAACTTTAATTACTGCCACTGTAATAAATAAAAGAAAATATTTTAATTTAAGGCAACTAAGGGCCAAAATAACAAAAATAAACAGTTATAGAGAAAAAAGCATGAAGATAAAAATGTCTCATTTTTATCTTTATCAACACTGATGTAAGTAAGAGTAAATGAAGGAAAAGTTTTATTATCCGTTTATGTAAAATAATGTCATGAATAAGCTTATTGGCTATCACTTAAATTCATACATAAAGACATACGCACGTACATATGTTTGTTTGGGTGTTCTTATTCATAAGATAATGGGAAAGCGTAAATGAATATGAAGGCATGACATCCAGTATTTAAGTAAATAAGTATGTATGTGCATAAATATATAAGAATGTTTATTTTTGTAATTATAATACACATATATATTTTAGATCACATAGACGCTTATTAAGGACACGTTTGCTTTAAGAGCTTAAACAAACATTAACAAACAATACATTCACAAAACACTTGCACATTAACTAACTTATTTCGCATATTGTATGGTAAGTTTATGAGTAAACTTCCAAATATTTGTCAACTGTATTAAATATATGTAACGATATGTATATAATAAATAAAAAAGTTTATAATGTCAACAATAAAAATTTAATTACTGTCAATAATAATGATAATAAAGTCAATGTTCTCCCTCCAATATTTGTCTGACCAAAACAAATTTTTGTCTAATACACTTAATCACGAGGTCATTCCGATCAAAGCTTAAAGTCACTAAGAGTGTTAAAATATTCTTAGTAAATGGTCTGCATTCATTATTAAAATTTATTATATGAACCTCGTCATTGATATATTTAACAATTTCAATGATTTTGTAAATGATTTCTGTGTTATTCAATGGCCTCTTATTCAATGATTTGGATTTTTCCATTTTCATAAAAAAATGAATTTGTTTCTTCCATATTTTATTTATGTACTTCTTGTTACTATTTTACTTATGTCGTTGTCAAATTGTAACAATAAGTCATTCATCTACAATTCATTTCCTTTCAATCTGTTTGTAAGTGATGAATCAGGTTAAGCATTTTTTATCTATTTCTTTTTGAAAGTGCCTAAAAAACAGCACCAAAGCTTAAATGTCATAAAAAGGACAAAAATGGGAATTAAAAATTTACAAGTATAACCTAACAATATTTTGAGACATTAAAATTGGATATAATAGAACATCAACCCTTGAATGAAGACAAATAGAGGGAATATCTTCCATAAAAAAAGTAAAAAAAAATTAACTTAATACGTTTTGTATTCTTAGAAACAATACAATAAAAATGACAAGAAAAGTACGTGAAGGTTTGGATGTTTTTTCTAATTCCGTTGCTACCACTTAAATGCCACCTTAACACCAAAACACACTTATTTTAATATGTGTTAAGCCGACCCATTTATAATCCCATCTTATCTAAATAGCTTTGTTTTATTTTTTGTTAAACTTTTATTTATAAGCTGACAATGTCGCTTAAAACAAACAACAATAATAAGTAGAACATTTTTATCGCAATAATCAACAAAAAAAATTTTTTTTTTCGCTTTCGCTTATAGTTATCATTGACATCATTACAATCTTTGCAGTGGCAGCAGTCATCATTAATACCCTTTTTCATGCCACTAGCAATAACTTTCAACAAGCAGCAATTGTAGTTACATTGTAACCATTTTTTACTATTAACAAAGTCGTTGAAGCACTAAATACATACGTAAATACGTAAACAAAGCTAAAATATAATCACTTTCACTCTTTCCTTAAAACTTGAAATTTCTTATTCTTCTTTCTTCAGCTTTTTTCTCCTCTTGCTTTCCTTTTTTGTTGCTCTAACTACTGCTGCCAATGATTGTTATTATTATTATTATCATCTTTGTTATTACATAGAAATTATATTATGTTTTTTAATTTTGTTTTATCCATAATGACGGCATTAATTATGATGACAATGACGATAATGATGAAAATGGCAAATAATAGTAAAAGCAGGAAATCCATTGCACAAAGACAAATAGAAGCAGCTGATTATTGCGTTCATAGTGTGAGTAAATAAAACATGACTGTTAAAAAAAATGGCAAAATTGTAGATTCATCCGAGCCGGGTTATAATTCTCCTTTGCACTTGCATTTAAATTAAACACGTTTATCTATACTGCTAATTTTTGTTTAAAAATCTTCTACTTGCAAAAAGATTTTTCCCAAATATAATTTTTGTAGCTGTGTTACAGAAAGTCTCTAACGTCACAAAAATGTTAAGCATATCGGGAACATTTTTAAAATGAGTTGTAGGGTCTACATGCAGTAACATTTTGATTGTACACGAAATGTAACTGGGTGTTTTTAAAGCTAGAAAGTGAAAGTACATGCCATGTAGTAAACGTCACTTCATGATGACGACAAAATTACGTCAGTCACATGTTCATGTTGCTTTTTACTTTTCGTGTACTATAGGCTTAAGCCTCACTAACTTTACTTGTTCTTTTCTTCATCGATGGATCTCGATGAAACTGAAAGCGTTTTTTAAAAGTTTTCTGATATTTCTGTTAAATTAATAGGTATTAAAGGACTCTTGCCAATAGACATGGAACTTATTACAGAAACTAGCGCGTTATGATTTTTTTTAGGTTTTTATGGGTTACCATAGAGAAATGAACATTTGTTTTATTATTCTCAAATTTTTTACTCACTATGGTAAACTTACTTAATAGCTTTATATCACTTTGCTCTGCCTTTTTAAGCAAAATTGCTGTACGATCACAACTGTAAATAAAATAAAAATATAACAAAAAATAATGTAAATCAAAAAACTGAAGATGATAATACCATTAAAAAAGATTTAAACTTTAGAAGATATAAAATCTTAAAATTTGAATTGAGTAATTAAAACTAATAATCACAAATAGAATAATAACAAAAACAATAATGGAAAGATAATTTAAAGAAACTTAAAAAACATACTACATCTAAAAAAAAAACTCAAAATAAGCAAAAACAAAAACTATATTTTGTCACATAGAATTGGAACATGTCTTCTCTTTTTTTTGTTGGTATCAACTGGTATCAAATTTTATTGATCATAAATGGAGTTTGTTATTGTTGCTGCCCTTCAGTATAATGTTAAGTGTTTTCTAATTACAATAAAAAAAATCATGCTTATACGAACTTTAGTTTCATCGTATGATTTAATATAAGCCGCACACACTCACACCCTCCGATACATGGGATGTTAAAGAAATGGCTGACAAAACAGTTTTTCTTTTCTCCAAAGCAATATCCCTCAAATCACGTATCAATAGGAAAATTATAATCAATGACTTTTTTTATATTTCAGCAAAAAAAAAACAAATAAATAAACAAGATCGATATAAATGGGAGAAACTGAAAGATATTTAAGTTAATCAGCCTATAACAAATTTATATGACAACTAATGAAAGTAATATGTTGTATGACTTGAAAACAAACACATTTTTTTAATTTAATTATAATAAAAAAAAACTAGATGATCCAGTGTTGCCGGATTATAAACAAGAAACTGTTACAAAATCCTTTAAAGGAATAAAAGTTATTGGAATGTAATGTAATTGCCCATGTAAGTGATCCTTTAATAGTTTAGAATAAGTGCAGCCTTTCCCTGCTTATCTAAAATGACCAACTGGTTTTTTTAATTTTAGAAGTCATATAAGGAGCTTCACCAAATAAAACCATAATTTAATTTAATTTTAAACCATAATCGAAATACTTTAAGTATATCGAAGCCTTATACTTTGTGTACAAAATAATCGAAATTGGTTTAATTGAAATTAAAATTGCCAACGTTCCAGCAAACAAATATTGTAACAATTCTTTTCAAATAATCAATTGCCGTAAATATTTCTCCGCTGGTAAGATTCTATGTGTTTTTTTTTGGCTACATGCTTTTGCATGTTCTTAATTGATGCCACAAAATATTGGCACATTAACAGCAATTAAAAGTATTTAACAATAAAAGGATTTTTGGTAAAAAAAACAAATGTATGGGCAATTAAGCACGTTGTGTAGTGGAACACTTTGGCATTAGAAACTAAATATTTAATGGTCATTATTATATTTCTTATAATTTTTGTTACTCAGGTTATAGCTTAGCTGACAGATGATAATATTGAAAAAAAAACGAAATTAATTAAGTCCAAATAAAATAAAGGATTACAAAAGAAACACAAATTAAAACATACAAACATAGTAAACAAGCAGCAAACCAAATCATACACATGGACAAAGTTCAAGCTTCCAGCGAATTTGGATTAACTCACCTAATCTGAAGCTAATCTAAATCTAAAACTGTTTAAATATGACACAATATATTATTCCAATCCAACATTTCTATAACTCGTACATGAATACATATATTTAAATGCCTTAAAAAAGTTGATAAAAAGTAAGATTTTAATTTCAATAAAAAAAAATTCCATCAGTGTTAGTATGAGCAAAAATAAAGTTTAAAATAGATTTGAAATACCTCTTAGACGTTTTTCTTAATAACTCAATTCTCAGGTTTAGATTTTTGTAATGGTTACATACTATTTCTCCAAAACAGTTTACAGTATTTTACTTAATTATACATACATATATTATTATAAATTAATATTTCCCTAAAAAAATGGTGCACTTCAAATCAAATATGTTTATTTAGCTTCGTGTTTCATTACGTTTCGCCTTGTTTTTGTTTTCCTTAATATGCTCAAGGGAAATCAATTTTCAACACTACATAAATCAAACATAAATAAATTATGGCAAAATGTTGTATTTTTACAAATATTTAAAATACAACAAGTGACTGACAGCTTACTGTCATTTTTACATATGTATATATGTATGTATATTACTTTACTTATGTTCATATGCATGTATTTTTGTTAATGTGTATCCAAATGTTTTCTATCTAAATATCCTGTCAACCATTTTGACGCCCACAAAAATGCTAACGTGTATTTTATGTTAAATGATTTAATGCCACCTACACATTCAGCTTTATTATCGTCGTCATTGCCATCACAGAAATCAGCACAGTCATCGCCATTAACATTTTTATCTGCAGCCACCTTAATTCAAAGCCATCTCAGTAATAAATAAATATGTAAATTTGAGTTTGTATAAATTGTTGCGGCTGGAAGTGCCTAATTGTCAATGAATTTCCGCAAATGTAATAATAATTTTATCAAATGCACAAACAAAAAAATACAAATCACAATAAAATGATAACAGAATTAATACAATAATCGAAATATAGTTAAATGTACATACAAACATACATACATATTTATTTGTACACATTGATAAGAGCATAGTAGAAAAATATTTTGAATCATTATAAAAACAAATTTAATATTATAACAAAATATTTTCTGACAAGTATTGAAATATGTCTGAATATATTTTAAAAATACAAATTTTTTTAATTGGTTTATTGGAAATATTCTAGATATCGTAGTTTAAGAGAAAAGGTTATAAAAAGGAAAACTATTAACAAGACTGGCAAACAAAGTCATAAGAAATTATACATTTTTCTTAATTCTATATATAACGTCCTATGCTTCTTATAGGATCTACGGAAAAATATAGATACATCATATAATTATAGAAATATTTATTATGTCCTGTAGTTCCTATAAGGAACATAAGGCTTAAATTTACTTCTCTCTTAGGCAAATTTTTTATGACCTTTATATTTTTCTATATCAAAAACATTATGAGGTAAAATAATAAACTAGTTTTTTTTATCTTGTGAATAAAAAAAATAAAGCAATTTCTTTCACTTTAATTTAAAAGTTTTAAATAAAAATAATCATTAATATAAAACGAAATTCATCTTTCATATTTCCACATGATTCTTGAATTATTTTCACGTCTAAGATTAAATGATAATCACAGAGTTTCTTAATTGAGAAATATAAAACTAAGTACACTATTAACTTATTTTATGAGTCCATTTCATTTTTCATTACCAAAGCAAAACGATTTTAGCTTAACGAACATTAAGTGCAAAGGCTTATGTACAAGCATACTCAATAGGGTGGGTCAGTTTTTTTCATCAAAAATCGTATAGCAAAAACGTTATCTACGCGAAATTCTAAGAAAAATTTCCTAAGAAACCATGGGTCTGCTATCAAATCTTATCCTGCGCAAGTCGACCTAAAAATTTGTTTATCCCATTAATAAAATGATATATTGTGTTTTATTTTCAAAGTAATTTAAAAAATACGTATACTTTATTATTAATATTTTTGAAGCGAAAATAATTAAGTATACGTATTTTGAATTTCTTTAAATACAAATTTTTTTTATTGCTTAAAATATTTTGTAGCAGTTTATAAATGAAAATATTAATTTTTTATATCAGGAAAGTCTGTAAAGACTTTCATCTTAATAGAAAACGCAGAATTATTATCTTGGCTCCCAACACCTTCCTGTTTTTGAAGACTTTACACAGATCATGAAGTTAAGCAATACTTAAAACATATTATCGAATTTGTGCTAGATCGAAAATCATTTTAGACCTATGGTTTCTAGGGTAAAGTTACTAAGAATTCTTCGTATAGTCATTTCTCCCCATACGATACAAATCGACACTCCCTAATACTCATATTTTTAAATACATACATACATATAAATGAATAAATAAAAAGCTAACGCACACAAGTGTACAGTTGTAATGGTACTAAATGCTTAATGCGAATGTTTGTTTACACCATAAAATGTTTAACTACAAAAGAAAACTAAGATAAACAAATATATTTATTCTAAAATATTTTCGTATTTATATAGACATTTAGGGAAATAATAAAATTTTACTTTATGTTCGACATTCTCAATGGAGATGGGCATTAAGTAAAAGAGTTATTAAAAAAATATAACAGACATTTCGGGTGAAATAAAATAAAACATTTCGGAAGTTAAAAAAGGCAAGTTCTATTAAAGATATATAAAATTTTCTTGTCGTAGGTTAAATATATTATCCAAAGTCATATTGCATAGAATAGAGTGAAACTTATTGTTTTGTTTTTTATTTACTTTATGTTTTTAACACAAAAAACACGAAATTATAACATAAAAAATATTTATTTGATAAATTAAAACCCACGCACGTTTAGAGATTTAATTAAAAAACAAATTTAAAATTATAATTTTTAAATATAGTTATGTTTGAACGGCACGCTTTTTAAAACTAACAGAAATCGCAAATTTGAAGTATTTCTGAGAAGAAGTATTTCAGTTAAAATTTCCAAGTGAAAAATGGATAATAAAAGACAAAACTTTTTTTCAGGATATTTTTAGAATTAAAAAGCATATCAATTCCATATTTTGTTTATTTGATTTTAAGTAAAAACTCACAAATAATGTTCACGAAGATTATACAAGATTTTTGAAAACGTCATTTTGTATGAGATTTTCTAATAAAACCAAAACTGTGTTAAAATTATGTAACGTCAATAATGAAAACTTATTACAATAACAAGTTTGTTTTTCCTTTTTTAATCTTGTTTTACATTTGTTTTATATTTCTTGAGAAACAAAAACTAAATTTGCAAAAAAATATTTGAATACTAGACATCAATCATTGTAGTTTTTTCATCTTAACTAGGACTCATACAGGTAAACAAGAAAAATTGACAGCAACAATAACAAAAAATGACGAAGATTAACAATTAGAATTACATTTACGAGTACATTTGATACTTGTGAGCACATGTTTGAACACTTCCCGTTTGCAACGCCGCCCTCTCAAGCTACAACCACTACCAAAAACTATTCTTTGTATCAACTGAGAATACATATATAGATTTTTTGTGTCCCTTAAAAAAATGCAAACGAGATTTCAATTAAGATTTATGGTTCGATTTGCTCATAAAAATTACAATTTACATTGTGTTAGAGTGTCGATATCGATGATTAAGACTATGTACATATATATAATGTCTAGGAGATTAAAGGGTGCTCGGTTAGAAATGCTCTATATTGAAATAATATCAATTTTCTTTAAATATACAAAAAGCACAAGAAAAAAGGAAATAAGTTAAAAAAGTTTAATATTTGGTTAAGTTTTTTTTTATGTACGGGATCCCCGTTTGTGTAAGTTAACCGATTTGACTATACATATATTTTTATAGGTTATATGTTGTTTTTCTTTTTATTTCTCAACTCGTTTTGTATATTATCAAGAACTTTTCTGGGTGGGTTTTAGACCTCTAAATAAGTAGTAATGTTTGGTGAGCATGGGAAGGATAAAACTAAGTCATTTTCAGAGATGTGAATATAATGAATAACACAAAAAATAATTGTAAAATATGTAGTAGAAACAACTGGAAGCAGATGGATTACAGCTCTATTACAAATATTTAATTGCATATGTTGAAAGGATTTTTAAATGAAAATCAAAATTTATCAAAAACTTAAAATGTTAAAAAATTCATTCTCTTGATAATCTTTTAGACAACTATGCGTGATTTTGTTTGTTTCTGTTATTTTTTTTTTTAAGAATTAAGTTTAAATGTTTAAAAATCTTATATTTTTTATTTGTTTTTTGTTACCAGACTATGAATTGTTATAACAGAGGTGCTTATACCTGTAAGAAAACCTATTTAGAGGACCCCACATCCTAGTTACGATATTATAAAAAAATCAAATTACATTTTAATATCAGTTTAGTTTTTGTGAGCCTTTTTACTACACAATCATCTACATATATAAGAATGTACTCTAATAACTGTTTGTAGTATGTATGTATGTATCGAAGTGCCAAAGATTTTTTGTAATTGTAAACATTTTTTGCAAAAAAAAATTAAAGGAAAAGAGCCAAGGTATGAACAAAAAGTAAACTGATGCTCTTTTCTGTTACAGAAACAAAATAGAAACATTTTTACAAAAAGAAGTGAAAGTAAACTGAAAAATGAAAACTAGAAATATGTTACCGACAATATGAATTAATCTTAAGCTGCGAGAATTATATTAAAAAATTTGCAATGAGAATTATAACTATAAGTAAATATTTTATAAAAGTAAATTATGTCTTAAAAATGTTTAAAATAAATATTTTATTAAATGCATTATAGATAAATTGAATATCCTTATTTGAAAAATGCAAAGAATAAACATGGATTTTCATTATATTTGCTTAAGTTATTATTGTTATCAAGAACAAGAAATTTTTAAATGTTTTATTCAGCGCAAGAAGGGATAATCAAATATTTTCTTAGTCCTATTTTCCGTATGATATTTTATTTCATCTTTTAGTTTTTGTTGCAAGACTTTGGTGTATTTTTTGAGGTAATTTTAAGTTACTTAAAGAATTGTTCCTCAAAGAAAAAAAAAACATTGTTTTACTCTTTTAGAATTTAAAAAAGTAACATTTATTTTGTCTGTTTGCACGTGAAAATTTATTATTTTAATATTTATTACAAATAATAAATTTTATTTTAAAACTTTTTGTTCAAAGCACATTTGCCTCAGCAACTAAAATTTATTTATTTCAGCATATTTGTAATATGAGGTTTTTCCCTTTTTCATAGGAAAAAAATGTATTATATTTTCTATATTCCTTCCTCCTAGCTTAGCCTATAGCAACTGAGCAGGAAGCATACAACTAAATGCAATTAAAGTTCTGGTAAATGCTAAAAAAAACTTTTGTCTTAACATTTGCAAGACAACATGTTTATATATAGATTTTTCATCAAGTAATTTTTAACAATTATAAAGTTAGTTAGAAAATCGTTAAATGGCTTACTTTTTTTGGTAAACGTTTATTTGAAACGAACAAAACAAGCAACATCTCAATGAACTGTAATAGGAAAAATTAAGTTCTATAATAAAATCTCCGATGGAGTTGCCTTTTATTCAAAATTTTTTTAGTAACTAATAAAAAAACTGTAACGAAAACTTTTTCAATATTTAGTTTTTGAATTGTAATGCAAAAGAATCATTAATCATAAGGAAAAAAAACACACACACATATAAATAATGAAATAGTGAAGTAATAAAATTAACAAACTGTACTCTATATCATATATTTAGACACACACACACACACACATGCCCACAAATCTTGCCCAAAATAAGCTTTATATTTTACATAACATTGTCATACATTTAACTTTATTAACCAAAAATCCAATTCTGTATTGAAAATAACAAAATGAAATTCCATTCTTTATATTTTTGTGGCTTTAAATATTTAACTTTTGTTTCTGAAAATAAAAAATAAAGAAAAACCTTGTTGTAACTAAGTAATGCAACTATAAAAAAAAAAAACTAAAAACAATTGCAATGTTTTACTGTATTTTAACAAAACTTTAAATAAGTCTTCTCATTAGAAGAGATGTTAGAGAATATGCCACCCAGCAAAATAAAAAAAATAGAGATAGACCAATAAAAACTTTTTACAAAACTATTTAGAAAAAGGCTTTTGGTTGTAAGTAAAACTAAGTTCGTACAATAACAATTTTTACCCAAAACATACAAATATACACACATGAACATACACACAAGTAGAGCAAATTAGATGTGTGTAAAAGGAAGGGTGTAAGAGTGTTGCCAACTTTTTCCAGTCTTACTTTAAGAAAGGCTTTAAGAGTCTTAAAGCCAGTCTCCAAAGTAAATCTTAAGTAAGTTTATCTTCGATTTTTTTATTGCAAGTGCTTGTAAATTTATAAGTTATAAGAATTTCGCTTCATTTTTAGCGCAAAAATTTCTAGTTAAGCATCTGGCCTTTTTTAATATGTATGTACATAAATATTGAAATTAAAAAAAAATAAAGAAATGTGTTCTTATACATCTTTGTTTAATTTATGGGATATAGGGATAAAGACATTGTAAAAATCTAGTTCAAAATAATACTTAATAGGTTAATATTATTATGATCAAATAATAATAATGACTAAGTTATGTAAATAATTCATAGTATACTGAAATTTAAGCAATATTAAAAAAAACACCTTTTTTACTTTGTATCTCCTAAATTCTTCTTTAGCAATTGAAAGTCCCCAAGTTCTATTTTAAATGAAAAGAATCCCCACATTATAGATGCAAATTGCTTCAACAATTAACAACACTGGTGGACGAGCAAATGATTTTGAATACGTCTTTAAAAACGGTTGTATTTTACAATGACATTTAGCACAATGTGTCTAAATGTTGGCTGACCAAACACACAAAGTCCACCAAAAAAAGAAGTGTGAGAGTGAGAGAGAGTGAGAAAATGTCAATAGGAAAGAGTTTTGTAATGTAGCAGACGTAATTGAAAAGATCATTAAGCATTGTGGTTAAAAACAAAGTTCTACATAGTCTTGTTTAAAATTTTGCAAATGTGTTTTACTCATTTCTTTTTTTTTACTTCTACTGTGGACAAAGTTTGCTGATGGGTTTTTCTGCCACAAATTGGTTTGAACAGAAAATTTAATATTATTCGAAAAATAACAAAAAACATTAACTTAATAGGAATGGCAAATAAATTAAATATTATTTAAGTAAAAATTATTTACATACTATGTTTAGTTTAATTGCGTTTCTATTTAAATATTTGTAACGATGTTAAGTCTTAAAACAATTTTGCA
>NDXZ01113765.1:0-11229 GCA_003055125.1 Paykullia maculata | reverse complement strand
CGGTATAGCCGAATATAACGCTCTTACTAGTTTTTATCTTAAAATATGAACCCACCCAAACTTCACATGACATCTTTGAACATACATACATACATACATATCTATTATTTTCAGGAAGTAATTTCTTTAAAATTATTATTATTATTAAAGGTATTAACGTCATTATTTTTATTGTTGCGAAATTGCGTAAGTTTTCTTCTCTTGTTTACGTGAGCAACATTTATAACAAAACAATGTTTGGCAATATCATACAAGCAAAAGCTATAGCTTTTTACAAAAATATATCAAATTTTTGATGTTACAAAATATATAACACTTCCACTTATGTTGCCTGTCGAATAAATTAAACATTTTTAATTTTAGAATTTTGTTTGATATTTTGATTTTTCATTTAGAAAAAAATTTCGTCCAATTTTGTTCTGTTGTTGTAGAGGAAAATAGTTTGTTTTTGGCTTTTCAATTGATTTTTGCCTAATAGTTGCTATTTAGAACTTTTTCACAAAATGACACAATTTTTTAAAAGATTGGCAATTAAGTTATCCATATGTTTAGTAAGAATTAGTCTAATTAATTCTTTTCTACGTAGTTTGTGTTATGACTGGGAACAAATTAACCGCTTTCGGCAGGTGAATACCCTTTTTAAAATTTCCAAAAACAATTTTTAAGGCGGTACAAAGTTTTACTTTTAACTATTTGTAATGAAAACTTTAAAATGACATCATATTGTTTACATTAATAATATGTGTTTTAAGCCCTAATGGCCCTTCTGACACAACAATGTTAACTTATTGCGCCTAACATGTGTATTCAGCCGAAAACAAAAAAAAAGTTTGTTAATAATAGCTGGATGCGCAAAATAACAATAATTTAAATACCCCTTGACATGCTACCCAAGAAAGCTCTGGTGCAAGACAAATGAAATTGCGAATGAACGATTTAAATATGTTTTTTCATTACAAAGACTCTTTGCTCCTTGCAGGAGTAACAGAAGTAATATTAAAATATTTAAACAAATTTTTTATAAATAAATTTGATCTAAAATTAAGGATAATTTTAAATAAAATATCTTTTCAAATGTTAAGTGGGAAATGCCTTTATATTATTAGAAGTTATACGGATTAGAAAAGTGCTAGTTCCATTTATTGAATTAATTTGGGTTTTAATATTTAAAATCTATTATTCTTGTAATTTTTAGGTAATAATTGTTTGTGTTTTTTAAAAACTAATATTTGTAAAATTTTTGCAGTGAGATTTTAAGATTTTCGCTAAATGAGAACAACAATCTATAACTTAACTACGAGAACTGTTAAACATTTGTTTAATAAAAATTTAAAGCCTAACTTCTTAAAATCTTTTTTTATATGATATTTTTATTTGACTACTTCCTTTAATTTGAAAATTTAACTAAAATTAAAGTCGAAAACACATCAATGCTTATATTTTAAATATTTTCCAAATAAGTAATGTTTGAGAATGGCTTCGGAACAACAACTTAACTAAAATGTAATTTATTAAATTTTTTTCTTAAATCAACCCAAAATTAAGTTTAAATTTTTGTCTTTGTACAAGGTTTGAGAACAACGTAATATCTTAGGGGTCAAGCTATATTATTTTAAACTTGTAAAATTGTAAAGGCAGCTTTAGCTTTATCTGAAATTCATTATTTAAAACATTTAAAATTAAGCCTAAATGTTCCTTTTGTTAAGAATGCCATATTTATTATTTGAGAATAAGTTTGATTGCAAATTATTCTTAACTTTATATCCGTCTATGCATATCTTATTGCAAATTTTAATATTTTTTTTATTTAATACTCCCCCGTATGAGCAGTCTGCTTAGTTTAAATGATTACAGAAAATCGAAATCTAAAAAAATCAATTTTAATTTAATAATTTCTCTATCTGTAGAAGTTTTTCGACAATCAAGTAACAACAAGACACCTAAATCTAATTATTGAAAAACACTAATTGTAGCAAATTTTCCTATAAGCAATACAGGTTTTATTTGTTTCTTTTTCTATTTCTTTTATAAACACATACATATCTGGCTACACTTTTACATTTTTTGCTTACTTTTTTCAAGCAATTTAATAATTTAAACATTTGAAAACAGTAAGTGATTTTTTTCATATACATACACATACATTTTGATCATTTTTTTTTTAAATTAAAGTAAATGTGAATAATAATAAAAAAGATTTTAATACTTATAAATAAATAAAGGTACCTACACTTTTTTTTACAGAAGAAATAAAATAAAATAAATTGAATTGTTACTCAATTGTATGTTCTATGACTTTGTTGTTGCTGTTGTTGATGTTGCTGCAGCACACTTTTTTATCATGGCAAAAAGAAAAGTAAAAGGCACGCGATCAATTTTTCTATTTTTTTTTTTGCAATAATTTTTAATATTTTATTTTAAACTTTTACTTTTCTAATAGAATATAAATTTTATTATTTTACACAAATATTACTTTTTTCAACACGTTGTTATTTTAAGCAAAAATCTATACCCAATGTGATTTGAGAAAAAAAATCATTAAATTGTTGTATATGTAAAACCACACATAAACCGTCTATTAAAATAATTTATTCTGAGAGGGAGAAGTATAGAATAAGAAATTGACTTGATCTTAACCGATCGACGCGTTAAAAACAACTAAATAAATATTCAATTGTTTTTTTTCTTAAAAATTTACTTAAAATTTTTGGATTTTTAACACAGCTCTCTTTTAGTATAGTATTTGTATCTCTCTTAATTGATAACCAGCAGTAAAAATATTATTACTTTTATTTCAAGATATTTTGTTTTTGCTTTATATACATACTAGTGCATTAATTATATCTGTATTTGCCTTTACATACATACATATGTACTTACGGGCATATGTACGTACTTTGTTTAAAAATTATGATAAAAATGTCATTTATTGTTTTTTAAGTTATCGCTGATCGTGCTTGTCGTCTCTTAAATTTAATTTTATTATGATTTTGTTGTTGCATCTTTAATGGTTTTATAGCGTTGCCAGAAATATCATTTTTTTAAACAACCACAGAAAGTCAAAAGATAATTTTAAAAATAATTTTTTTTTTCAATATAGGGAAATAATATACAATATTTATTATTGATAAATAAGTATCAATAAAGTTTTTAAATCCTGAGTTTGTGATTTTTTTTCAATGAAAAATATATTTATAAAATATGTACTTCTTTTAAAGCAGACAATTTACTGAAATTTTCTTTAAACAGGAAATTTATCGAAAAATTTTTGTTTAAACATTGTACAACTTTTTTTTAAGGAAAAAAATTGAATTAGGTCAAATAAGGTCTAAATAAAATTTCAAATATTATGGTACAGGGCAATATGTGGTGGACCTGACTAACTTTAACAGTTTTAACAGTCTTAATTATTTTTTAGATTCCCCTAATTCTAAGAAGATTTAAAACTATTTTGGTAGGGAATAATAAACAATCTGATAACTCTTTTTCCTATTTGTTTTCATTGCTAGAGCTTTAAAAAATTTATTCTCTTAATGTTTTTATATTTTCTTTGCCGATAATTCTCTTAGTGTTTATATTATATATATAAATAGTCACAGCATTATCAGTAACCGAATAATTATTTTAAATTTTAATACGTGCATATGGATGTACTTATCGCAGTTGCGCCAGCGAAAAGTCATATGTGAAACCTTTGGAAATTGTATTCCTTAATATTTCTGCTGGTACCAAAGTTAATATTAATATTAAAAAGATATTGGTCTTTTGTTGAATCAACGACGAAAAACAGAACGACAAAAGAACCTTTTAGTGCGCCATGACTCATGTCTCACATTTTGATTGTTTTAGTTTTTTTTAATGAAACAATATTGATAACAAATAAACAGTGTGGGTCATATTTATTATTGCAAAATAAATATACATACATACAAACATAAGAATAGCGAAATTAATGCATTACGGAAAATTTTGAGAAAAAAATGTAAAAGTTTTTGTGCTATGTACGAAATACAAACGTTTTCGACAAATCAATATAATTACATGTGTTTGGGTTATTGTAAGAAAAAACAAAACACATTTAACGATAACATAATGAATTAAGTTGCAGTGTCAAATTCCTTTCCATTATTATATAACTACAATTGATTAAGGTAATTAAAATATAAGTCCCATATACTTTTTAATGTTCAAACAGATAAAACTGTTATTAATTAAACTAAAAGAATCAATAATTTTAAGTACCCCTAATTAAAAAAAAAAAACAGATATTTAACCATAGAAATGTACACTAATTTTAGATTATACCGGTCATAATTATCTTTTGTTACTTAGTTCAACAAGTTTTACTCTCTTAATTTTTTCTCTTATAAATGCTTTTACACACGAAAAGGTATGTATATACATACACATATTTACTTATACATATATATTTAAACACGTGTGATGTCTTCGCATGGGGGAGTTGTACTCTGTGTTTGCGACAAGGATGGAAAAGTTAATATAGACGTACTTGTTTGATATATTAAAAAGTACCAAAGTAATCCTGAGATCAATTAAATATAACAACCAAATTTTTTTTTAAATTAATTAATTTAATTTTTGCAGTACAATTGTTTTTTTTTTTGTGGTTACAAAATTTCAATGCTGACTTAAAAATTAAATTTTCTTAAAGAAATTCTTTGGCTTCAACCATTCAAACAAAACATGCACCAGAGCAAGTCGGGCACCCTATTAAGGTTCAAACCAGGGACAGAAAATAAAGATTATAGTGAAAATTATTGACTTAATAAAACAAATATGATAAATTGTTTGTCCGCAGTATATCGATTTTTTGTAATCTTTATTGCTTGCTGAATGAATAATCACTGATTCGTATTGGACAGAGATTGTTTTTAAACTTAAGTTTACATGTTATACATATTTTTATTCACTTTAAATTACTATTTTGTTTATACTATGTTTAATTTAACTCTGTTTCTGCAAACCAAAAATTTGTTTCTGTAATATTTGAATCTTAATGTTAATATGTTATGGGAATTTCAGAATTAAAAAATATATGAAATTATTTTAAACATATATAAATAAATTCTTTATAATTTTAAAAAGAATTAAATATATCGCTCAGTACATTAGTATTATCTTATCTAAAAGAAATAACAATTTTAAATTGTCCATCCCTGCCAAATATTGCACTTTTTGCAACGTGAAGTTGTTTAAAACTGAGTAAAATATTTGTTCTCTTTAACAGTTTTGTTATGCATTAAGAGTATAATATTAAAAAAAGCACATTTTTAGAAAACCGGCTTTCTAATTATTCGAAAAATAGCATTGAAAAAACTAAAATTTCATAAAAAACAATTAACCAGTATTTATTTAAGAACAATACACATTTTTAAAATGAATAATTTTCTTATTTAAACAATCAGATTATTGATAAAAACAAAAAATTTCAATAAAATTTGGGAATACATATATTGTTTTCACACGTTTTCTTACATACATACATATATTTTTTCCTTTATATGTATACATATATATGTATGTATGTATTTGAAATTTTAACCCCCATATTTATAATCAATTTTGAAATTTATCAAAGGCTTATAAAACAAAATATTCGTAGATAAATTCATATTTTGTAAATTCTTTGTTAGTTAAAAAAATATGTGTTGATTTTTAACTTTTTGGTTAATTGAGGGTCGTGATGAAAGGCAGTCTTGTTTATAAAATAAAGTTATGGTGAGTAAAAACGAATTCACCATAAAACTGCTCAGGTAGATATTATCAAGGTCATTAAACAAATATCTAAAAGTATCTATCTACAAGTAAAATGTTTGGAACTTTGCTGTATATTTTCAGGATTGAAGTTCAATTCGTTACTTAAAGATAAACCTGTATGCACATTGTTTTTTTAAAGTTTACGGTATCTTAAGTAACGAAGCCTAAAAATATGCTAAGGCAAAACCCGGGGATATGATTGTATTTACAAGATACAATTGAATCGTTCAGATGCACAATACACCAGTGTTGCCATTAAATACATTTTAAAATGCGCTAAATTAAAGATCTTTAAAAAAAAAAAAAAAAATTTTTTTTTTTTTAAATTTCCAAACACTTGCGTAAAATTGTCTCGATATCGTCATTTCCTACGAAGTGTGTAAATTTGCTTTTTTAACATCAATATTGCGATAAACTAGAAGCAAATAGGATGCAATGTTCGCATAAAAAGATACATATTTAAAAAATTAATACCAGTAGGCTTTTTGTAACATTTTTTAGCACAAATTATACCATAAAATTATGTAAAGTTTGATTTCTTATTATTGAAAAAAATTTAGGCAGATTAAAATTTTATAAATTAAAATAAATAAAAAACAAGTAAGAGCGCTATATTCGGCTCTGCCAAATCTTATATACCCTTCACTACGTGTATTTATGTATATATGTATGAGTGCGTGTATATATGTATATATTTATGTATGTGCGTATATATTTATATGTCCGAAAGGTATTTAAAGTCTTAGAAAACTTGATTTTTTTATGATGTTCATTTTAGTTCATATAGGTTTTCGCCCATATCTTTGCTGATTCTGAGCCAATTAGCAATTTTTTTCAAGTTTCCTTAAAAGGCACATCGTCTTACACCTAAATATAATAATTTTTGTGTAAAAAAAAATTTTTTTTTGCTTATAGTATCTCGAAAATTTTTTTCTTTTAAAATTCCCCAAAAAGCATTACACACAAATATACTAATTTTTGTGTAAAAAAAAAAAAAAATTACGGATTTTGCTGATTTTCAATAGCAATGATTGTTTGATACCAATAACGGGTCCGTACGAAATCGGGGGGCTGAGAAAAGTTGATTTCAACAGACTGACAGACGGACATGGCTAAATCGACTTTCCTATCTATAAGGACCCAGAATATACATATATACTTTATGGGGTCGCAAATAGAAATTACAAACGGAATGACAAACTTTTATTTACCCTTGTCGCCTGTGGTGAAGGGCATAACAAAATTACGAAATAGATATTGCTTTTCGATAAAAGTTTGAGGAAAATTATAAAAATTAGTCGCTTTCTACGGCTGCTATTTATTTTCTTTTAAAGTAAAAATAAAACATTTTTTTAAAATTAAGTTTATTTTTTTTTTAATAAAATAGAAAATATGTCAAATGTTTAAGCTTCCAGCACAAAATTTGTTTTGTAAAAAAATCTTAACTGATACATTTTTTGTATAAGTATTTATGTGTGGTCCTCTTTTAACTTCTTTAAGATATTTTTTTCGAAAAAGGCTAATTATTGTATTCAAATATGTAGATTGCATATTTATTAACTTGTTAAAAAAACTAAAAAATCATTTAGCAATTAGAAATTGCAAAATCTATCAAATAAAGCACTTAAATGGTAAGACTGTAATATACACAAGTGTATATATTGCAGTCTTTCATTTTCATTTTCTACAAAACTAATTTAGAGGCTACAAACTAATTATTTGGAGAGGAATTTCTTTCAAATTAACCTTTTTTTTATTAATTAAAAAAAATATGATCATTACCATTGTGCCGGTAAGAAATTTTTAATATCAAGGTGAAATATATCGCAAATCTTTTTCAAAGTTTTAAAACGTTATATCGGTGCATACAAACCCAATTGTTTCATTCTCAGTTGATCTTTCCTATTACCCATTATTATACATTTCTTAATTTTTTCAATAAATATTTTAATCAATAATTTACACTTATATTCTATGTAAAATAAATAATTAATCACAAAAATTAACGTGATATGGTGAAACCTAAATTAAACGACTCTTTTCTAGAGGGGAAGGATGTTCTGCTTCTGCTACTTTATGGTTTTTGTTTTTAAATAAATAAAGCTGTTTTATGTACAATTACAACAATACAATATAAAAAAAAAATATTACAACTTGTGCATAAAAAAAATTCCAAGATATTTTAAGATTTGGTATAGAATAGTATAAACAAATACTTTTAAATTAAAGAATATTTTTGTCTTTTTGAAATTTAGTGTTACGCTTTTTTAGCCAGTTGTTGTCGTTGCTGATTTCGCGTCAAACCTGTTAAATCACCTTCGCCTTCGACTAAAGAGGAAAAATCATCAAAGACATCCTCTACACTGCTGCTTACCAAAGAATCAATATGTTTATTTAGATTTTGCTGATTGTTAAATGAATTTATATTGGCCGGCTGCTGTCCTTCCACCTCCTCTTCTTCACCATCTTCATATTCATCGTCCAAACTAAATGCAGGAAAATTATCTTCATCATCAATTTGTTTTAATAGTGCTTTAAAATTAGCATCATCTTTAAGGTTTATTCTAGATTCGGGTAAGTTATCGTAGTCAAATACTTGTCTCGTTTCACGTGGCAAATATTCAGTTGTCATTTTAAAGTAGTGGTCGTCTTCGTAATCATTATAATCTTCTGCATTTATCGGTTCTAATTTTGTACTGACTCTTGCCTCCATATGTTCTTGTTGTTGTTGTTGGTTGCCCGTTTTCATTGGTATGGGCTTTAATTTGGTGGTGGTATCTTTAATTTCTACTTCCTTTTCCGATTTAAAAGCCTTGTCATTAATAGGGGGATCTTCTTTAAAAATGCTATCAAGAGATGTGCCTAAAAAGCTTAAAAATCCTTGCATGCCTGTGGGTGGTTCGTTCAATATAACTTGACTGGGTTTTTTAGGTGTTTCTAAAGCATTAGGATTTGAAATTTTGGATGACATTTTTAAGTCAGAATTTTTGATTTCCTTATCGGTGACTTTATTAAGTTTAGGTTTTGAAATGGTGGCTGCAGTGGTGACACTTAATTGTAGGACTGGTTTTGTTGTTGTAGTTTTAATGGTTGTAGTTAACACTTTCTTTGGAGTAGGTTTTATGGTGGTGGCAGGCTTGGTCGTAGTTTTAGCTTCTAGGGCAGAATTAGTTTTTGTTGTGGTTTTTATCTGTACTGCTGGCTTTTTTGTAGTCGTGCTTGTAGCTTTTGGCTTTTGGGTTGTTGGGGTTGTAGTTGTTGCTTTTGTAGTTGTTGATTTGATGGTTGTTGTCTGTATTTCTAATTTTTCCATAGGCAGAGTCGTCTTTGTATGTAAATGTTTTACTTGAAAAGTCTCTGGTGTTCCTCTTTTTTCATTTGGATCTGCTATTCTTACTACTGGTTCACGTTTCGGTATAATGGGTACAATTTTTGGCTTATGAGGATCCAATTCATCTTTACCATATGTTTTGACTTTCGAGTGACCCTCAATAATTAAATACATTGGTCCTCTAAGTGGCTTTTCCGGTTGATTGTAGTGTGAGAACAATGAATCGGTAGTCATTTTGAAGGGTGCCACCGTAGGTCGAAAAGCTAAATTACTGGTGTTCGGTATTAATAATCTGGTTGGACTCAAAGTAGTAGTAGTTCGGGGTGCTTGGGTTGTATAAGTTGGTGGAGTTGTACTGTACATGGGAGATTGGAATGTTGAAGTAGTTTGCTTCTGGGTTGTACTTGTTATGTAAATGGTTTGGGGAGTGCTGGTAGTAGTAGGCATAGTAGGTTTTACAAATGTTACTGGTTCATAGGTGGTACTTATACCTTGTGGTCGCAGGACGTGTTCATAATGTTGTGGTTCTACGTGTTTAGACTTTATGCTTTCAACATGATATGCATTAGAGTTCTGTGTAGGTTTTACCGGTTTAACAACTTCTTTTTGTAACAAATCATGAATCCAGGGTTTCCTTGAGCTACTCGATAATAATTTGTGCCCATTTGATGAACCTCTTATCGAATTAGGAGAATAAATTTGGTGATGGGACATGCTACCACCATTTAGGCCCATCATAATGGCGGGCGTACTTATCAGACTAGGACGACCGTGGTAAGATAAATAGTTTACAGACTCTTGGTGATCAGAATCATGTGTGTGCGAATGAGGATGAGAATAGCGATTTGAGTTGGCAGACATCATTAAAGGGGAATGGGCAGAAGATGATGAATAGAATGTTGTCATTGAGGGAGAACTAGATGTGTGATGCATCCAAGGTTGTGTAACAGTAGACATGTAATGAGGTTTCGAATGACCACTCATTGGGCTCATGGGTGATGAAGTAATATAGGAATGCCCCGGAATATTTTGTCGATGTTCTGTGTGTGCTGGTTTCACCATATGCATCGACTGCTGTTGATGCTGTTGAGACAACTGCTGTGCTTGCTGCATTTGAGTAGATTGCAAATGATGTTGTTGTGTAGCTGATTGCATTGGTTGCATAGGTGGTGGCATCAAGTGTGTTGGCAATTGATGTGCATAATAACTGCGTCTTATAGAAGTATATTTCGGTTGCAATAGTGGTGTTTCTCCCTTAGCATTCTTAATGACATTGTTAGCATGTTGCTGCGCTGGTGCTCCTCCACGCATTCTATCTCCCGTAACACCCAACAATAATATTTCATTTTTACCTGGATTAGCCTTTTTTAGTTTGGCGTCTACTAAAGCAGCCGAAACCACTTCTGCCTTATCTTTATCCTTGTCGGAATCAGCCCAATACCTAACACGATCCAGGGTGGGAGGACTATAGTCAAAAGTTGGGTCGTTCTTTAATGGATCACCTCTGCCCACCGGACGCCACTCATTGTTGTTGTAGTCCATGCGTGGCGAAAAGTTTCGCACTGCAAAAAATTATAGGAAAAAATGCAAATTAATAAAAAAAAGTTTGGTTAAATGTACGATCACAATAACTTTACATATGTTCAACAATAATTTTTACATGATTGTTATAATTTCCTTTTGAAATACAGCTATGGCAAATAGGAAAACATTTAACTATAATTGTTTTACTTGAACAGTGGTACAATTTGAATATTTTAATGTCAAATGTGTCATATTGGTGAAGTGCTTTGTTTAATGTGGGTAAGAAACACAATTTCATTGGTATTTAAAAATTAAAGAAATTTTTTATAAAAAGAGAATTTATCTTTTTGAAAAATATTTTACAGAAATATTGAAAATATTTTTATTAAAATAGAAAAAAGAATTAAAAAAATTGTAATTTTTAAGTAAGAATATCCATTATAAAATCTAGAAACATTACGTCTTGCGTCTTACCACGAAGAACCACTATGCATCGCTATACTTTCTAAGCACGTAATGCTACTATGACAAGACTGATCTGTTTAATAGTTTTTTTGTACACCCAGAGAAAAAGCATGGTTGAGTATGGTCACGGT
>NDXZ01113544.1:0-12757 GCA_003055125.1 Paykullia maculata | reverse complement strand
GGACACTTTTAGTATGAAAAGTAACTTAAACCGTTTAAATTTTTTAGGACATATGACATATGAGTGGCTTGTGAATCCCCCAAATATATATAAATAATATTTAGGATCAGGTCAGAAAAAATTATGACAAATCACTAGCAGTGCTTTGTCTAGCTGTGGTGATTCCTGTTATGAAGACACATTTGATTAGTACTTAACTAACGCAAAACCCCTACTTAATAACAAAAAAATAGAAAAAAATTAATCAATATTACAAAATAAGAACGAGTTTTATGTGAACAATGTAAAAACATAGTCCAAAAAGTAGTTGCCCCAAAATTTAACGCAAAAAATGCTTGCAATGTAGCCAGTCATTTAAATAAAGTACGGTTACTTAGTACAATTTTTTAGTATCAACCCTCGTTTCTTTAAACTTTTAAATTTGTTTCAAAGATGTTGTCTTACAAGTATTTTTGTCCACAAACAAAAAGAGCAACAAAAAAACAATGAACAGAGAGAGAGTTTGTCGTTTAACAAGTCTCCAACACTGTCGAGTGCATTAATACAAATTGAATTACCTAAACAAGATACAAATATTTTTTTGTGTCTTGCCACTTCTTGTGGCACTCAAACACAAGAAGTGACAAGACACAAGATACAAATATTTTTGTCACTTCTTGTGTTTGAATGCCACAAGAAGTGACAAAAATATTTGTATCTTGTTTAGCTGGTTATTGTATTCAATAATCAAGTTTTTTTTTTGTCATTTCCATATATATTTACTATTTATTCTTGTGTTTAGTAGTAAAAGTTTCTGACAGATAGTGGCATCTTTGCTTTTAGTGTTTTTGAGTTTTATATTTTTATTATAAGCGTTGAAGAATCCTTAAGGATTTAAAACCATTTAATGTATTTGCAAGTCTATTCACACTCGTAACTGTCAAATGTAAAAATTGTACATTTTTATATGTAGTTTCATAGTTGAAATGTATTCAGGGTCAGCTGTTCTATTGTGTATATGATAATGTTTCGATTACATTATTTTGTTTTTAACAAAGCATTAGCAATATCAAGTTGTGGTTGTCCAGCATTTCACACCGGTTTTTTCTAAAGTCACAGTTCGATATTTGATTTGTCAGGATTCCTCGGTGTCTTCGAAAAGAGTATCTTCAGCGGTAGATTTGACAGTACCCGATAGTAGAAACATGGCATGTAAACACATAAAATAGTGGGTTTTTCTTGTTTTATATAAGCCGGTAAACATCAATAAGAAATTAACTGGCTGGCCAGCAAAATGCGAAAGATATTTTTTTTCGAATAAATATGTTCCCAACAAAAAGTTTAGATTTGTTTTTGTTTGAAATCGATATATATTGACAATTTTTTAAAATTTGTCGTATAATAGAAATGTTGTGGTGTGCGATATTAAATGACCTTCCTGATAGAGCTTAATTTTGTAACATTTGTTTAGCGAAATTTTTTTCAGGATTCCATATATCAGCCCTTACAATTATATATATCGTTTAGGAACAAAGTTAAGCGATTAATATCAATGCCACGATGTTGTTGTTGAAGATCAACAAACTCTTTTGTTGATTTAGTTAAATGTTGCTATTAGTTTGTGTTTATATTTACAACTGTTTTGAAAGTAATGTCTAAAAGATAATTGCAGCAGATTTAAAAATATAAAAGAACAAAATCGATTAAACAAATAAAAACAATTTAAGATCTGTACATATCAAGAACGACATCACTGACAGACTTAAGCTAACAATAAGATCACTTCCTTGATAAGTCGCAAGAAAGAACTGTTTTTTATTCTATCAAACTATCTTCACGGTTCAAGGCAGCCTTGTAACTGAATTAATGCCCCACTGAACATACCACTTAAACGAATGCACAGTCATACTAATTTTCCATGGATGTATGTATTTCTTTATGTTAAATTTTGCAGTTTTTATTTATTGTTTCTTATTTTCCATTGCGTAATGAAGTTGACTATATTAGTACGTGTTTCTGGACTGCCTTTGTGGAAATAACTATTTATGTTGTGTTTTTCATTCACTATTTTATTCTAAGTAAAAATATGTATTAAGTATTAAATCATTTACAATTCATGCAGATAAAAAGGAAACAAATACAAATTAAAGCTTATTGTTTTCTTAGTTTATGCTTTCTAAAGGGCTTACAATAAATTATTTGTAAAAACAAGAAACCAAAGGAACATCTTAAGATCATATAGTGAAATGCATGAAAGGAAGCGTAGGTTTATGTTCAAATGTAAAGTAAGTGTATTTATAAAGAATCATTCTATAGAAAAACTTGAATACGATTGAAAAACAAATACATTTCTTTATTTTACTTATCTTTTCTTAACTTTGCTTTGCTTTTCTTATATTCCTTAACAAATAATACCAAGAAATAAAATAAACAGAAAAATAGTGTGTAAAGCATTAAATCAGTAAAAGCTTGTGGAAAATTGTACAAAGATTATTTTTGTTAAAAGAAGAGAAAAAAATGCTAATTCTTTTAAAGTATCTTAAAACAGCCAAATGACATTTTTCCTAAATGCTCACAAATATACAGAGGAACTAAATAAAGCCTACCCGCATACAAAAGGCCCTGCAGTTTTAAAACTAACTCTTCTGTTTATAGGTTTATTTCTATGTGGAAAAATTTTATTAAATTTTAGAGTAATTTAAGGTTCTTTTTAGAAAATTTTTAAAATTTCTAAAGAAAACTTATTAGAAATTATTAAAAAAAATATTTTTTGCTGAAATTTTTTTATTAATAAGTTTAAAGGTTAAATAAATCATTTTATAATTCTAGTTGCTAAAATTTTTTGAAAAACTTTCTTTTTATTGATAGAATGATTTTTCATACACGTTTCCCACAGAAAGTTTTCAAAAAGTTTTCCCTTTGCAAAAAATTGTTGACTAACAAGTTTTATTTTTTAAAGGGATTCTTTAAAACATTTTATTTTTAAGAGATTTTTTTTTTTTAATTTCTTTTATAAAAATTTTTTTTATGTATAAAATTCCTTATAAATTTCTATTTATCGATTTTTAAAAAGTTACTCTTAAAATTGCTGGGCAACTTTAATGCCATTGAGCTATTTAATACAATTACTCAAGTATTTGTATACAGACGTTGTTGTTTTCAAAAGTTGTCGTAGTATGTCGTTGCCAAGAAGTAAAGTGTTGGTGGCAGTTTTATACTTTGAGCTGTGGTTGTCATTGATTTTTTTCTTGATGTTGTTATTGTTACTGTCGCTGATAAGTTAAAAGTCATTTGATCTCATAAAAAAGAGATTTACATTTTGAGTTGTATGATTTTTCGCACTTCTTCTTATTTATTTTTTATTGAGTTGCTGTTTTATTTTATAGCGGTTTTACAAAATGTTTTAATGTACTGTGTAGTTTGTAAAGAATGCAAAAGGCGAAGTAAAGTTTTTTGTTTCAATATTTATGTACTGGCTTTTGTGCATATTGAAATCATTGAAATTTTAAATTTTCGATAGCAAATTTAATGCCAAATTTTTTTAACCTCTTATTCTATATTAAGTTCTTCAAAAGTTTTTGAAGCGTAGTTTTTCTGGAAATTAATGGACTTATTAAATTATAATTCTATAGACATAAACGAATGTTACAAAGTTATCCTTTCTTTTGCAGTCAAAGATATGCTGCCTTTTACGCCATTAACTTAAATAAATAAATCTTCGTGATGTCAATACGTTGTACATTTGTATGTACATAGGTAATGTTTTCTTAAAAATAATTTTAAAACATTAATTTCTAAGCCAACTAAGGACGTTTTTTTAGATAATTTTGTTAAACCAAAATCACTTATTTCTAACAAATTGTATAAAAAAAAAATTGTCGCACCAAATTTGATCCTTTCTGACGCAAAAACTGATGGACAGTCAAAACTTTTTGACAAGCCGATGCAGGTTACATATAAAAACATCAAATTTCATTAGTACTTGTAGTTTGTGGCACCATTAAGCGTATAAGTAATAGAAATATTAAAAATATCACTTATACGTTCATACAGTATGAAATTTAAGCAGAATTCACTGTGTCTGAACAAAAATTTTGTTTGAACAATTTTATTTTTTAGTTTGACATCTCTCTTTTTGAAAATTAATATAAAAAAAATTTTTCCCGACAAAATTATTTTTCAGACACATGGGTGAATTCAGCTTTAAACAAACAGTATTTTTAGGTAAAAATATTTTCTTCAATATATAAAGTGAATATTTTAAGCAAATTTTATTTAATTAATTTATTGGCCTGAATGAGTAAATATCTGTTAACAATTGTATTAAAGTTTAAAAGTATCTCTTTCCTAATTACGTGTAAAATATAATACGTTTAGCACTAAGATGGGACAACAATATATGTTTTAATTACTTATAATTTTCTAGAATGAATAATTGTATTTTATTTTTCGGTTTATGTTTTGATGTTACTGATGCCTAAGATAAACTGGTTGCAACCTTTAATACTCAGATGAAAATTCAAGATTTACTTAACATTACATGAGGCATGTCTTATATATGGTGAGTTCCTACTTGAAAAATTATATTTTGCAGAAATATTGAAATTTAATGAATAAACTTTATATTTAAATAATTTTTACCATCATCTGTAAAACAAATTAAAAAAATAACTTCCTAAATTATTTTCGTTTACAATAATACAAAACTCATTTCAATGATTTTAGTTAATTTTGTTCATTCGAAGTTGTTTTACTGGGTATAAATTATTGAAACTTGTCACTGTTGTGTTTTGTCCGGGAAATTTAAATTTTAACCCATATCGTCCCAGAGAATTTTTTTCTTCAAATAACTTTAAAAAGTTTGGTGGTTCGTAGCTAGTTTGAGATTGAGTTTGTAACAAAAGTAAGAACTTTTGGGTTTACATTAAAGTCTAAGCTCTTACAGTATCTAATTTTATAAAAAAAAATCTTAGTTTTAATTCGAAAAAAAAGAAAAAAACATTTGAAAACGCATAAAATTTACTGTTCGATTAATCGAACACTGGGACGATATGAGTTAATAATTATTTTGTATTCTTCACGTATCGGGTGCCATGAGTCTATAGTTTTGCATAGTTCAACCTACTAAAAAAAGCTATTATTTTTTTAAGTTTAAAAATCATTCAAGTCCCAAGGAATATTGGCCACATTTTATATGTCATAAAATTTACATCTTTATTCACTTATAATCCCAACAGCAGTTTAGCCAAGTTTTCTTTACTTTCGTAACAAAATGACAGCTTGTTAAAAGTAATTTTGTGTGAAATGTGATTTTTATGAGTTAAAATAATGTTGTTTGAACCGCACTCAAACCAGCACGAAAAACCGCAAAATGCAAAAACACACGCGTGCAGTCATATATTTCAAACATCCACAGAGAAGGTAACGAAGGCACAAAATACGTTAAAAGCACAAACCATTGAAACAGCTAATGTTTCCTTTTTTTTCCAAAAACAACAACAACAAATACTATAAACAAAGAAAAATAGTCAAAATAATATTAACAAGAAACTATTTGTGCACGTCGCTATGTTTGTATGTTTGAACGTGTGAGAGTGTGTGCGGTAAAACAGTTAAAATGTGGCAAAAATGGCAAAACAACACATGTTATGAGAGAAATGCAAAATAATATACACCTTAAAGGTAAAGGTAGTGAAAAGGACCCACTTCAACCAAGAATTTTTTTTCACACACACGCATTTGTAAGGATAAGTGGGTGGATATATTTTGTTTTAAAATTTTATGCTGTTTTGGTCTAAGGTGAACGACTGTAAGCAATTCACTAATACACCCAGATCCTATTGAGTTTAAACTTGTTTACTGTTCAGTGTTGCTGAGAATTGAAATCTTTAAAATATTTCAGCAAACAGTATTACCATTGACTAACGTATTTTTGTTGTTGTTGTTGGTATATGTATATTTATAGTGCGAGCGCGGCATAACTGTTATCGTAATGCAAAAATATTGGGAATTTGGAGATGATTGGGACAAGGCTAGTCCAATTGATTTCTTTTTAAAATTTTTGCAAATATCGTAATGTTTGTTTAAATAATCCATATAAAGCATATAAAAGCAATAGTATTTTTGGGAGTCTGTATAGATCTTTAAAAGGTATATGCTTTTGCTTAATTGAAAGTTGAATGGTTTTAACTAAAATTTTTTTTATCAATTTTGAGTCTGAACTCTGGCATCATGTTACTATTATTATAACAATACTACAAATATCTTCATTATACACATACGAATAATACGTGTGTGCGTGTGAAATAAACTTATTGTCGTTAATCGTTTTGCGGTAACACACAGAGGAAAACTATAAAAGCTTAAACAAAACTTTTTTTATTTTTTGTTTAGTACTGTCAGTATTTTGCAATATTCCACTATTGTTTTTATTATTTTTTCTCTTTTGTTCACAGCTTCTATTCACGTTGCTCTTTTTTTTATTAAAAGTTTTACAAAACAACAGTAAACAGCAGCAGCAAAAGAATGACATTTTAATATTTTGCTTATTTAGTGTAAAACTTTTTATAGTTTTTTTTTGTCCAAAACATTTATGTCACATTGTTTTTAACTGGTATTATTGTCCAAAAGTTTTGATTTTAATAGAATTATTGTAATTTAATTAAAATACCATGGTTTTGTTGTGTTTTTTTTTATTATTTAATTTATTGTTGTTTTGTTCTCACTTTGCGAACTTGCATTAATTAATTGTAAATAGAAATTAAGGGATTTTCACACAGTTGAGAGAAACTTTGTTAAAAATTCATTTTTCTAGTTGCACTGAAAAATATATTATTTTAACTTGCAGCAGTTATTAATAATAATAAAAAAATAAGATTAATATTGATAAAATAAATGTAAAACAATGTAGTTGAAATCAATCGTAAGCCACTGAATATTTTAGATTAAAAACTAAAAGTCTTGTACTCTTCATTATTATAAAAAACTTAAGCTTAGTAATTATATCAAGTAGATAAAACCTTCTTAATATTTTTTATTAGCAATATAATAAATAAAAATATTTGTTTTTCCCATTTTAGTGTCTCCTTAATAACAACTTAAGTTTAAATTTGCATACAAATTACTACTTGCAAAAATAAAAAAATCAACACTCCTTTAGTTTCGTAAATCTGTGCCCATCATAAAACATAAAGCAGTTTATAATTTATTAAATTATATATCGTCTCCTTCAAATATATTTTCTAGAAATACTTACATATATAAGTATATTTAGGTAAAATCAGTTAAGACACTTTGTAATTATGAATAAAATTATAAATTCAATTTAGTTTAATTTAGCCTAAAAGATATGTTCGTTTAAGATATGCACAAAAACTGGTTATATTTATGAAATTAAACAAATATTTAATTCAATTGTGGGTGGTTAATTTATTTTTATATTTATTACTTAACCAAAAGACAAGCAAATTCGTTTAGTTTATGAAAAATATCTCATGCTTCTTTTCTATGTGACAATGACATGACAGAAGCTCATAGAAATAACAGTGGTTTCAAAAACTTTATATCCTCTACTAATATTTTTGGAAATAAAAAGTAGCAAATGAACAATATTGAAATAGAATGATAATGAAATACAGACAAAAATCACAAAAAAAAACAACAATTTAAATTTTGAATTTGTATTTAAATATTTTAAATTCTTTCCACTGTCAAGTAATGTATCTGCAACAGAGCTGTTCAGTTTATTTTTACTGCATTTTCTTATCTTGTTCTGCTGGCCACTGTAAATGTTTACCTTCTTTGCTTAATTGTACCCTTTGAAAGATATTAACAGCACTTTTTTTCAAAATGATTTGAATTTTGCAGAAATGCTGTTGGCCAGTTAGTTGTCGTCGTTTGTAATTAACTCAACAAATAACTTTTGTTATGTTATTTATTTAAAAAGTGTAAAGTCATCCTTACAGATGTAAGTTTTGTTTGTTAAAAATTATAACAAATGTTTTTCATTAATTAAAACTAATTGAAAATATTATTGTGTTTCCACAGAACAATTGCAAAGGCACCCTTTTTCTCCTTCTTTTATATCTAAAAATTTTTATGTTAACACTTTTAAACAGTAATTAAAAATAATCAATAAATCTGTGCTGAAAATTGTTTTGTTTTGTTTTGTTCTTAAATAATAAATTTTAGTGATAAAAACAATTTCCCATAAAAAATATCATAAAAATAAGTATAAAATTTCTATTTTGTCTTTATAAAATTAAATTTATTCTTTCAAATAACTTTTCTATGCTGTCATTACAATCTACCCTATTCCTTTTCATGTGCAACAAAGAACGCAATAGAAAATCTTAAGAGTTTGCCGCTTTCTTGTACGGAGACTTCTACGAAATGATTATAAAATGTTTATAATTACAAATTCCAAATTTAATTACAACAATTAAAGACAATTGTTATCTGTTTGCAACATGTTGATGTTACAAATTTTCATTAGGCAGCCCACTATAACTCCTTTTTTTTTTGCTTCAAGGAGATTTTTGGTTGCTTTTAGTTTGATGTTTTTGCAAGTACATATTTGTAAAAATATTTTGATAACAAAAAAATTTCTTCTCTCTTAGAGTCTAGTGTCCTATAGTTGTCGTTATTAAACTTTTAGTTTTCTTTTATTTTCCATATTTTACAATGATTTTATCAAGTTGTACAAAAGTGTTTTCTATGTGTTTTTTCCCCATTTTATTGGTTGCTACAATTCTTTGGGGGGGGGAACGTTTATTTTTTATGTGTATGTCTTAGTTAAGTGGGAAACCACTTTTGTGGACCAACCTTACTTAAACTTAATGTTAGAAAACTGCTAAATTGTTTTACTTTGTCATAACCCAATTCTGACCAGTGATAATAATCTTGTAGAAGAGTATTCCAATAGTGTGGTTTTCATATTTTTACAGCAATTTCACTTGCTTCGAAATATTTTGATGTCTTTTATAAAAATAGTTTAAATTGGGGGAAAATACAGTGATAAAAAAGAAAAGGTAAAAATGCTAAAACCCTTGCAGAACTAAAGTAAAAGTGGGAAAAACCTCAACTTAAACGATAACAGGAATTTGTGCATTACAGCCTTTGAAAAGGACCTTAATATTTACCGAAAAATCATCTGCAGACGTAGGTGGAATTTAATAAAAAGTTATATAAGAAAGTAAAATTGAAGTGCTTGTATTAACTCATGGAAATGCATTCACTAAATGTTTTTATTGGGTACAGATTTTTGGCCAGCATCATAGTTAGGGTGTCCTTTTTGCAATAGAGACTAGTAATGAAGAATTACTTCTAGCACGAATTCAACGATATTTACTTGCACGCTATAAGGATCTGACAGAATGTCATAAGGGATATTTTGTTTTAACCTTTTTGAAGTAATATTTCACGAGCTTGACCTCCAAGATAGTGCAGTTTTAATATCCTTGACTTTTTTTATGATTTTTTTGAATTAGGTACACAAGGAACGGGTCAAAACAAGCCAAATATATATTTATGTGGCAAAAAAGTTTAGGCTTCTTCTTATCATATTTGAAACACAAAAAATCGTTTTATTTATTTTACCATCGATCAACTGTTTCTTATTAGAAAACCCTTAGGAACTTAATTATCTCTTAATAATTTTCATTTTTATCAGTTTCATTTGTTTATATTTTATTTATAAATTTTTTCCTCATAATTTTTCTTTGAGTGTTAACCCATTAAGCCTTAACTATAATAGACAATCTTTTCCAATTACAACAGTTTTATAGTTATAGCTACAAAATTATCTCAAAAATGAAAGATATAACTATTTTCACTTACCCTCACCGATCGTTTGGAAATTTAATTAGACACAAACTGAAATAGAAATGAAGAAAAGGAATTAAATTAATTTATTTTGCTTTGTGGTTGAGATAAAGTAATAAACTTTAAATATTATTGTCAAAATTTACAACTATGTACAGCCAAAACAAACAAAGACAGAAAGAAATTCATAAAAGTGTGATGGAAATTTTTTGGCAAACAACTACAATGAAAATGACCACAAACCAGCTTTAAAATAAAAATCTTTCGACATAAATTTGGCATTGTAGGATCTCGTTTATTTATTTTAATTTTTTGTTGCTTTTCTTATTCGGAAAAATGACATAAAGATATATACATACGAACATATATACATACATATATAATAAAAATTTGTTTTAAGGTTCTTTTTCGCAATTTTCAGATAATGGAACAAACAGACCATAAACCACACAAGAGAAGACAATTTACATGTCTCTGTTGTTGTTCATGTGTGTGGAGTTGTGTGTGTGTGTTTGTTTAAATAGAGTTATATAAACTATGAAACGAGGATATGATGAGAATCTAATTTTTATTATAGTTAAGACTATTGCAACAAGAACTAATTAGGTTTTCAGTTTGAAAGTAGTGATATCAAAGAAAAACCTTTACAATAAAACAAAAAATAATAATAAATTAATTAACAGAATGTGTTTTTAAATTTCATACAACCCTTATAAAAGTATCGTGATATCTTTAGGTGATTATTGCCAAAAGACTTAGTTATAAACCAAAAAAAAAAAAATGGATTAAAGAAATTCAACGCTGCAAACGTAATTAAAATAATTATATTGAAATCTTGTTGCAGGTTAAATGTAAATTTTAAATGCGTAAAATTAAAACCATTCAACCATTCAGCTTAAATTAAAACCATTCAATGGTACAATGGGCGTATGACGTAGTTTTGTTTTGCTAGGGTAATTTTTTTCAAGGAAAAACTTTTATATTATAATAAAACACAGAAAAATATTTTTTTTAATATCCAAGAAATTTATTAATGTTTAAAGACGGTTCCGGCCATGTGGCTGCTTTGGCTGACTGCATTTGGCATTATTCGGAAGACTAATTTTTACACACTTTTCTCAGTAAATCAGGGTGTATTTTGGGAAAAACGATTGGAGTGTTTGCTTTCAAGGACATATAGTCTCTAAATATATGATGCAGACAAACAACTTTATATATCCCCCAATATTTAAAAAGGGTCAAATTGCACAAACAAGCTGGCCAGTTAAAAAGTTTATTTTGATTTTAGTATAAAAATTGTATCGTGCGCTGTAATTCATATGGTCTCTCCTACTGAAGCCCCATATCTGCAATATAAAAACTTAACAACTGTGGCACAAAAAAGTTTGCAATCATCATTAGGTTAATAATTTCATTGGGAACAAATCAAATAAAAAATCAAAGGGTATCTACTTTCGGATGTACTAGTATTTCAACAATGACTTGTAGATTATCATCGCCTCAAATGCAACAAATATGTTATATTGTCAAAGCAATTTAACTAAAAGTGTTCTGTATCAGTGAAAAAAATCCATGGAAAAATCAAAATAACCAGATAACCGAGAGCTTTTAAATTAGCTGTCACAGAAAACAGTATTGCCAATTTTAAGTTCTCAGTCCATAAAAGAAATTATATTTCATATTATTGTTGTGCTTAACAAAACATTTAAAATCGAAAGAGTTGGAAAAGAACACCGAAAATTTCACCCTTTATTTATTTAATTCTGTGTAAAAAAAATGTTTTGTATGTTGTGTTGTTTTTTGTCCCCAATTCTGAGGTTAGTTCTAGATGACTTACATAGTTTTATAAAATGTAGACAAGAGTCACGACTGCAAGTAAGTTATAAAAGTACTGGTTGCGAGTTAGTTTGTATATATTTTTAACGCTTTTTTCATTTCTTTTGTGAAGTATGCAAAATAAAAATACTTTATTGTTCTGATATGTCACTTAAATCTATGTTTGCTTTGGTTTTGGTTGCCACTGAAGCAGATGCATATGTAACGTCTGTTTTACTTTGGGGTAAATCATTTAAATAGGGTTAGTGATCTTAAAGTACGCAGGGCCCAAATATTTGTTTTATAGAAAATTATAAACATATAAAAAAAGATTTTTTGTTTAGTGCAAAACAGCATAATTTATTTATGAAAAAATGAAAATATTTTAAAATCTCATGGAAAGGATGCGAATTTTCTAAACCCGTTTTAAGACGAAATTCAATGGAAATTCAAAAAGGGCCCCTTAATTTCATCGTCAAGGATACTTTAGTTTCATATGAGGATAACGCTTTACGATTACTTTTTCTTATACGAAACTCAAAATAATAAAACTTAAATCCAAATTTATGGTAAGATTTCTCTTCACATACCAAAGAAAATCTAAACAATAGTTCTACTAGTGATACAGAAGCACACAAATATAATAAAATGAACGAACATCTACGGCAACATAAATACATATACAAAAAACAAGTAAAAAATTCCTCTGCATTACCTAAAACACTACTTGAGGAAAAAGGAGAACAAAATTTTTCATGTGTATTCGATTGAAATAATGCTGTTGGCATTAGAGTATAAGTATTTCCGGTAGTCATGGAATGAACAAATAAAATCTTATGTACGCTGAGTATGAAACAAGATCTAACAAATAATATAATTGTACATACATACATGTATGTATGCATGTGTAAGTGGAAGTAAATGCGTATTTATTGGAATGTTAGTGCCACAAGTAAACTATTTAAAAAAACCTCTTTACGAAAACAAAACTTTAAGCATAAATCTTGCATTTTGGGATGAAAAGTTGCATCAGTATGAAACAAATTTTTTTTGTTAGATATTTTAATTGTTGTTGTCGTTGTTGTTGCTTTATATCTATATATATAAAAGTGAAACTCTGTCTGTCTGTGTGTGTGTGTGT
>NDXZ01113534.1:0-12260 GCA_003055125.1 Paykullia maculata | reverse complement strand
TTACATTATATTTGTACTGCTCACAAAAACTTGAACAATTCAAGAAAAATGTAGTGTCATAAGAGCTTTACCGTATTCTAACCCGGCCTTAAAAAATTTGTTTTCTAAATTCGTAAATGGTTGCTTTAAAATACTTTGTTTGTGGTACTGTATTATTATTTTAATTAATTTGTTGTATTGTTTGCTTAAGCAAATAAAGCATAAATTATTTAAACCAAATATGAAATGTCAATGTATTGTAAACATAAATAATTAACAATAAAAAAACAATATATAGTATGTATGCATAAACAAATAATAATAAAACAGAGCTATGAGGAAACTGCTATACGAAAAATAATTAAAGCCTTGACCTTTTGACCTTATAATAACAAAAAAAATTAAAAAAAGAGAGAAAAAATATATATAAAAAAAATAAAGAAGATATCGCAACAACAAAAAGAAATATATGTATGTATGTAAATGTTCAGCATCAACTATAAACACAATAGCTAGAAAACAATAATAAAAGGGTTGTTATAAAAACAAAACTAGGACACAATGTCCTGTAGACTTAGACTATATAATAAACAATAATACAAATATCAGCAAAACCCATTGCGTACTACCTCCCATCACCCCCCGCCACCCACCAGCTACCAGAAGCCAACCACACAACAACATACTTTTTAATCATGAATATAACATTTTTACAACTACAACTATAAAGTACTGCTATTAAGATTACAACTAACAATGACTATCACTGTGACTATGACTATGCCTAAGATGATGGCTATGACATTATGCAAACAAATAAAATTTGCATTTTTATTTTTGCTGGTCATAATAACATCACCATCAACATACCGACCAGTCATTCCTTACTCGGTGTGATAAATAACAGTCTTCTGTTGTCACCCTAAACCATCAATGTAATAAGACAGTTAGTAGCCATAACGTCTACTATCTATGCACGTTTCTTTTTCCATAAAAGTAAAGTTGTAACTGAAGCTAATTTAGTTTGAACATTTAAAAAACAAGAAATTATGTAAAGTAGAAAAATAAATTCTAAATAAAGACTTTATTTTAAATGGATTTTTTCTGTGTGTTTGTTCTAATAAAAATACGGCTGGAATGTAAAATTTTTAACTTGATGGACAAGCTTGGGTGAGTAAAAAATTAGTTTCGCATCATAGGAAATTATGTTAAACTGATACTTATTGATTGCTTTCAAAATATTTGGTTTAAGACAACAAAAGGTATGTATTTTATCCCGGTAAACACACAAAGTCGATAGCAAAAAAAAATAACTTACATTTAAAATAGTGCGGTTCAGATCAAGAAGCATCATATCTGAGTTTTTGGAGAGAGAGGAAGAGACAATGGAAAAGGGTTCAGACTTCTCTTCGTCTCTCTCTCTCTCTCTCTCCCTCTCTCCTAAAAACTCGTACTTGACGAGATTTTATTTTATGTGTGTGAAAGAGCACATATATATGAGATCATGGATTAATAAATTTACAAAATTACTTTGAAATGTTTTATAGCATTAAATTATTTTTGTCGAAAGCATTTTTTTCTTTTTATAATAAAAGAAAATGAAGGAGAAAAATAATTTCATTAGCTGTAGCTTTCTTAATCATCACAATTTTCCCTTTTATGCTCTTCATTATTTTTTATTTTTTTTATGTAACCATTATGTATTTGGTTTTAAAATTTTAAAGTAGGTTATGGACTTTCGTTTCTGGCAAAACTTTTATATATTTTGTTTCTTCTTTTAGATAAATTTTTTTCAAAAATTTGTATATGTTTGTATGTACATGTGTCGTTAATGATTAAGAAGTTTTAAGGTTATTGATCCGTAACATATGTAATTTTTATAGCTGTTTAAAAAACGGAGTTTTATTTCTTTTTAACCCAAGAAAGATAACGTTATTTTTTGGTACGTTAAAGATAAAAATACGTCCTTAAGACGTATGCATTTTAATATCCTTTTAGATACATCGAAAAACATTTTTTTAATATATTTTTTGTTAAGATAATTTATTTATAGATTATTTTATTTAAAAGTGTTTTTCAATAAAATTAAAATAAGTAAAGCAAACAAAAAAAAACAAGAAAATGCAAAATTCATTAAAAAATACAGATAAATAAAAGAGCCATTTTCAAAAGCCTCAAAAATATTTTTTAAAGCTAAAGAAAATTTTAAATTCGTTTTAGTATTTATATATATATATATATTATTTTTGTAATGTTTAGTAAAATAACTTAATTTAAGAAACATTATATGGATTAGTTTCAGATTTGATTTTTGTGTTCTCATCCATATATAGGTGCCTTACTTTTGAAACATATCTCTTTTTGACATTCGTCGACTTTTTGATAAACAAAAACCAAAATCGTTTTTATTTTTTGTAACATTTATCATTTATTGCCGTATTAGGAATAAGTTTTTCAATGTTGCCAAAAGCAAAGCTTGCAATTACAAAGGACTTCATGATGAGGAAGAAGGTCTTCCACTACCAGTCGTTAGTCTTGCATCACTAGAGTCTACAGTAACGTCTTGTATTAGTGCGTAACTCAGTGTTAATTTGACACCAATCACTACCAATCGTTGGTCAAAATATCACTGGATGACGAAGGAGGTCGAAAATGGACCCATAATTTCAGTGATCTGCCATAGTACTCCTCCCACAGATAATAAAAATAGTTGGTTGCAATATTATTAAATGTATTTGGCAGTCATACGTTGTATCAGCTAAAATGTCTTCTTTTTGAAGTTTTCCTTGAAGAGTGAGTCTTGGTGTTGTCAATTTTTACACTCTCAGATTCAACATCCATTTAAACATCATCCGTTTTGACTTAATATTGTAAATCACTTGAGCTTTAGATAAATTGAAATAATCTAAGACGCTCTGCGACATAGCAGTAATTTTTGGATCTCCTAAACTTCGTTTATAACATATTTTATAATAAGTTTTTAATAAAAAAAATACAATAAAATATCTAAAAGTCTAACAAAAAATGATAGAATAATGGTCTTCAAAACTTACTTAAAATATAACTTTACGTCTGTGAGACGTGCTACATAAAAATAACCACTAGTGAGCTGTTAATAACGATTGGAAAAGCTGAGCATAAGAACATTCTCTCACAACAAACGACTCAGAAATAAATAAAATAAAAAAGGCATACCTTATGTTTCTAGGGTTAAAGTCATAAAAAATCGTTATTTGTTAACTCACGCTGCATTCTAAAATAAAATGTTTACTTATCTTTTATATTTGATAACAGTTACCAAACACATAGATATACTTACAAACAAAGTTGACTTAATAAAAGCATCTTCACTGTTTTAATTTCGTAACAATAAAAAAATTAATTATTCAAATACGTAATTATACGACAAAAAATTTTGTTTGTTAAGAAAACAAAAGATTTTTTTCTTAATTAATCCATTATCTAAGTAAAGTTTGTTCAAGCGATAACCCTTATAAAAATAAGCCATTTTTTCTAACTAGACAGTACCTCTTATTGTCTATTATTTCAGTATAAAAATTGCTTTAAAATTTTAAAACTTAAATTCCTTTTTCTTATGCCAAATATATATATAAAACGATAAGTACAAAGAATAACAAGACTTAATGCGTAGTACTTTTTATTTTGCATTTTAATCTATCATACAAAGCAGATAAATAAGACATTAAAAAAGCAAAGCCTTTAGATTTTTCTTCCGTCATCATTAAAAAAAGCTATTTTAAATATGTATTTTATTCGTTTTATATCAAATTTTAAATGTCATGACTTTAAAGATAACAGCGTGATTAGGGTAAATTTTTTAGATGTATAAATTATGCTAAAGTGAATTTTTTTTTTGTATTAAAATGATAATATTATCTGTAGAAAGTAAATTAAATTAAAATTGGTGCTTAAAAGAAATGACGGGAAGGCTCTTTCAAACAGTTGTTGTTTATCTTTGCCAGTGAGATCACGGTTAATAATATGTTGTTTAATAACATTATCTTAGGCTTTTTATTAAGTTTGCACTGCCAGTAATCTTAAATTAGTATGAAATTGTAATTAAAATTTTTTCATTTTAATAAAATAGTTATGCCGACGCTAATTTATATAATATTTATTAAAAAATTTGCATACAAATAATTTATTTATTATAAATTTTATATAGAAAATATACATATGCATATTTATTTTACGGTTTTATCAAAGCTTGTATTATATTAAGCCAAACCACATGTATTACAGGTCACTGCATGATTTTAGATATTTTGTAAATATATTTACATACACATGTCTGTATGTCTATACAAATAAATCCTCCAAATATTAAAAATTCATATATTTTTAAGTGGACAGGTATTAGAAAAATAAAATAATTTATGATATGTTTAATATACATACATATATACAAACATGCATTTACATACCTATGTTTTTTAACAACCCCCTTTTACCACAACTGTTTGCAAATTTTATAAATCCAATTCTATTGAAATAGAAAATCGTAAATAATAATAACATTCAAAAATCATTTAGCAGAAATTTATTGTTTGGCATAAATCATTTAAATTTCATATTATTGCCTTTTTCACGTTTGACAGATTAAATGATTTTAATGATTTGAATATAAATTGTAAAGTGGTTATAAACAGGTAAAAGTCATTGTAAAAAAATTGGATTTTTTTTATATAAACAGTCAAAATTCAATAATTTAACAACTGTCGTAAGTACTCCAATGCGTATGCATAGTTTCATAAAAATCAATTTAGGAGAAATAGTTGAATAATTGAAAGTTCGTATGGATATGCAACTAACAAAACATAAATCAAATAAACAGTTGTTTATGGACGACAATTAACCCATTATTTTATTTAAAAGTTCAGTAACATTCTATAATGAACTGCTTTGTTTCGAATATGTATATGTATATCGAAATTATTAATAATATAAAATAAAATGAACCAAAAAAAGTTATCGCCAGTAACTTGAGTAAACTCTGAGCAAACCTTTTTTATTATTTTTCTTAGTACTGACTTTTCCATAAATGAAAAATTTTTCGAAAATATTTCCCTGGTAAATTATAAATTTTCTAACTATAAAAAAAATAACTACAAATATCATAAAAATAAGGAATAAAAATCATATTTAAATAATCAATAAGCACCCATAATAAAAGAATTCAAGTTTTGAAATTTTATTGAATTTAAGCAAAATTTTTACAAGTAAAAAAAAAATATATTTTGAAAATAAGAGTTTCTAAATGTTTCTTATTACGAACTTTCATTTGTTTCAAGACACAAAAAAAAAATTAAATTTCTTTGAAAATTACAAAATGAACTTCAGCCAGAAAAAAACTAGAATTAATTGTCTTTAAACAAATAAAAGTTCATAATAAGGAACATTTAGAAATTATAATTGAAAACACATGGCCCGGTGCATAACAATGATATCATGACTGGTCAACATTCTGTTGAATACTGACCAAACAAGGAATGATTAAAAACAAAAAGATTGTTAAAAACAATCAACTGCTTTCATGCGATCTAACTGATAGCTAGATCAGGATAAAACAAGTGATGATAAAGAGTAATAATATAAAAAGAAAAGTATAAAAAAGTTGTTGTAGTCAATTTCATTCTCACTCATCAAGTGGTAATCTTCAAATTATTATTCATTAATTATCACAAATAAAAAATTAAATTTGTTTGAAAATTTAAAAATTAACTTGAGCCCGAATAAAACTAGAAATAATTTTAAAAATTTCTTGGACTTTATGTGTCAAAAAAATAAAAAAACGTGTTGGCAACAAATGTTTAAAATTTGCTTATTTATTTTAAAAAAATTAACTCCAATTTTTAAGGATGCAAAAATAAGTAAGTAAGAACAATAATAGCTCCATCTACTATTCGTGTCCAATAGTTTCCAGCTTTTTGAGTATAAAATGAAAATTTCTATTTAAAACTTAGATTGAGCTGTTTCACAAAGCCTGAAATCAACTATTTTTTCGACTTTAATTACATTGTATTTACAGACTTGTATTAACCCATATCGTCCCAGTGTTCGATTATTCAAACAGTAAATTTCATGTGTTTTTAAATGTATTTTTCTTTTTTTAATTTAAACTTAAATTTACTTTTTAATAATATTAGATACTTTAAGAGGTTAGCTTTGAATGTAAACTTAAAGTTCTTACCCACTGCACCCCCCCCCCCCTTTTTGTAACAAATAAGAAGAAAAAACGTTGATTTTAGACTAATTTTGAAAACTGAAAATCGTGTGTAAAAAATAAAAATATTTGAAAAGTAAAAAACGTCGTATTATTAAGAAATGACCAAAATTTCAATCGTAGAAAACAAATGCTTTTGGTGTTCTTTGTATTATTTTAATTTACCTTCAAACTACAGTGTTCGAGAAGTCGAACACTGGGCACTTTATTAATACTTTATTTTTTGACTTGAATTCCAGTTTCATTTTTACTGCTATTAAATTTAAGTATATTTCAACACAATTTGACTTTGTGACTGGGTTTGCACTTTAATTTATAAAATGCTTATTGGGTATGTTCAAGAATAATATATCTTATGTTAAATTGTCAACGGATTTAAAAATATTTTAAATTTAAGAAAGGTTTATAAAACAAAAGTACCAGATGACATTTGTATTATAAACCTTGAATATATTGCAAAAAAATTTTTGGATAAAAAAGATATTATTAAACTAACAATGGGCTAAGAATCATGCGATTCTACCAATAGTAGATAAAATAGAACTATTTGTGGCAAATGCTTTGAAAAAAAAGAAAAATTAAGCAAATATTGTTAAATATACATATAAGATGAAAAAAATTTATCCTTTTTGAGGCTATTTAAAAAACAAACCCTAGTCAAGTAAAAAAAAAACTAGAAAACAAAACGTTATCACATATTTAAGTGGCAACACTGTTCGTTAGTACTTAGAACATAATTACCAATAAAAAATATCTAGTGTTAAAAAACATTTTTTTTGTTCTTTGGCATAATAGTTTGTTTGTTAAAAAACATCTACATATATTTTTTTCAGTCTATTAATGTACAAATAAATATATGATATGCGGTCAGTCATAGTGTAAAAAGTGTTACATTTTTAACAGGCATATTTAATTTGTCATTTTCTGCTGTTGATTTTGTTGTGTTTATCAACTCATGTTACTTATTTACTTATTTATAAACGTTTTCAATATAATCAACAACAATAGCAAAAATAAGAAAAAAATTATAATATTACACATACATATGTATGTATGCATGTATGTGTATTTAAAAAATTTATATATACATTTTTTTTTAAGTTGACATTACCAAATGTCAATGACTGTTCATTGTGTTGACAAACAATGCAAAAAATTAGGTTTTAAATAAAACACAAAAAAAAAAATATAAACAAAAATTTTATTATAATTTTATTTCATCATTACTTAACCTAAATAACTAAAGAAGAAATAAGGACAAAATTAAATTTTTTTTATTTAAAGCGAAAAGGAAAAGAAAAAACAAAGTACTTTTTGTTGAATTATAAGGCACAAAAAAAAAGTTTTTTTAAATAACATTATTAGTTTTTACTACGTTGATTTGGGTTTTTTCTTAATAGAATAACAGTTTTAAAGGCAGCATTTTTTAAAGAAGCTGTTTAATTATATTTTAATTAGAATTCCACTTACAGTTTAATTCAGGCTTTTAATTACATTTTTATAATTTTTCTGCGCTTTTTTCATGTATAAATAATATAATTTTCAACAAAAAATTTACTTCATTTAATAAAATATATTTATAAAATTTAAAATAAAAGCTTTTTTTATTTCAAACTTAAAAAAAAAATTACAAAAAATTAGTATAAAGACAAAAATTATAATAAAAGATTTTGGTGTAAAGTTCCAAAAAAAAACTAAAGGAATTACTTTTAAAAAAATGTCTGCTAAATTTTTAAATGTGTCCCGAAATTTAAGTTATGTTTGAGCTTATCGCAGAAGCCTTTTTGCCTCATATTAAATATTTTCATTTCCCAAGTATTTCGTCCTAATTTCTAAGGTACTGATGTATTTGCAAAAGTAGTTTTGTATAGTTTTTCCAAAATGCATATAAACTTTTATGAATGGATTTCGTCATAAAATATATTTATTAAAAACTAAAACAAATCCATGTAATTTTTGTCTAATAGACCTCAATACTAAGAACTATCAACCTGGATTAACCTGACAAGTACAAAATTATATTAAAATCAATATTTGATATGAATATACCCAACAATGTCTAGAATATATTTTAAGTAACCATTTTGCTTTCACTGAAGATCATTGTCTGAAAAACAATAAAAAAAAAAAATAGAATATCCTAGAAACTTTTTGGCTTTACTTTGCGTCTCTTTTTATTTGAAAAATTTAATAAATAAAATGAAGGTGGTGGAGAATGGCGATTGCAGGGCATGCTGGGAGGACCTTGAGACAATGGAAAATTCCTATGCCACTGCCCTGCTTTTGCGGATGCAAGAGCCTAATGTTTTGCTCAGACACTATACCGGACGTGGCTCAACTAAGGAGGTTCATCCAAATGACTGAATTCCTGTGAGCAGTGCGATTCTCTCAAACTCTTTTTTCATTTTTCTTCTTTTTTCCCTTTTTCCCCACCCCCCAAGAAGCGCACAGCTAGCCGGTCACGGGCTTAGATGTATGTCCGAAGGGACCTAACCTAACCTAACCTAATAAATAAAAAATATAAAAATAAATATTTTCAAAACCATTTTTCATTTGTTTTTCTTAAAAATTGTTTCATTAGAAATTATTTTAAGCAGTCATAAATTACAAACAACAGACCCCTATGGTTTCATTGACCCAGACATATTTCATTCCAGCCATTTTTCGTGACCATTTTGCATAGAAATTTAATTTATTTGCATTAACAGCAAAACTTTCATAACTTTTTAGCTACAATTTAACTCAAACAAAAAATAAAATAAAAAATGGGTTGTTCTTTCATGTAAAACGATATTTCTGCCAGCCATAAATTATTAGCCGTCAGAGTTTTTGGCATTTTTTTCTTCAAAAGAAATAGCGGTAAATATCAAGCTTACATAAGTTTTAGAACATCTTTTAGCAGAATATATTAAAGTATTTTTATTGGTTAACAATTTATAAGAATTTTTTTTTGTATAATAAATTTTTGTAATATAAATTTTTTTTATCAAAATAGAATCGGACTTAAGTTGTTTATTTTAAAGGTTTATTTGTTTTTATATAGAGATATTTAAGGTATTGTTTTTGAATTTGTTCTAAAACAGTTGTATGCAGCAAAAAGTGAAACATTTTTTTTACCTTTAAGATTCTAGAAAACTATATATTTAAATTAACACCTACAGTGACTAGCATTGTTTTTTGTGAATTGACTAATACCACTTTCAAAATTGACAGCATCATATGATGTGGATTTCAAGTTTATCGAATATACAATTTAATAGATAGAATGTTCTTTAAAAAAAACAATTATTAAAAATGTTCTATTGATTTAATTTTTCTTTAAAAATAAAGTTCAATAAATATCAAATTAAATATTATAAAAAAAAATGTTTCCAATAAAACATTAATTAAAACTTTTTTTTATAATCCTATGCTCCCAAGAGAAGTAGGAGCATAGGGCTTCCATCAGGCATATCTAAAGGTTGTTGCTATAATTTGCTGACAATTGTTAATTTTTCTTGCTTTATTTCTGTTTCGTTGATTTGTTTCTGTTTTTTCTGCTAAGTAGATGGGTTAGTCTATTGTAGCCTGTCCAAGGACGATGGCACTTCTATATACCGTTACCTTGAAACAACACCACAAACTGATCGTGTAAGCATTTTTTTATTTTTGCCACATAAAATTAAATTTAGATTATAAAGTAGCTAAGACACAGATCTTCAGCTTTCTTACTTCCATTTTTTTTTGTTTAGAGTAAGAAGTTTTAAGTTCACTTGGACCAAGATAAAAAAATATTGCCTTAGCTAAAATTGCTGATAAGAATGGTTTTTAAAATATCTAAGCTGACGAAAATAATAAAGGATTTGAAAAATGTTGTTTTCAGATTTAAAAGGAAGTTTGTTACTGTTTTTTTTTTTTTTTGCAAACTAAGACTTATTTTGAAATAAATTAACCCTAACCCTTCTGACACGGGTACCACGTTACTCGAGCGAACTTTAAAGTCAAATATCGCTTAAAAAATAAAACATACAAAGCTGGGGCTCCGTAAGTTCCTCCAGGTAATCATTTTCTAAGGATTTTTATCATCTAAAGCTTTCCTAGTGTGTTTGGACTTGCTGTGGAGCAACCGAAAGTCAAATAATCCTTATCCTCCTGATAAGGGTAACTGGGTACTTGAATATAAGTTATAGCATTTTGTATAGAACAAACAAAAGTAAGATTTCCTTATATTTTACATTACAATAACAATCCTGGGAATCTTCGAACTACAATGCAACCATTATATTGATATTCAAACCATAATATATGTGATATAGATTTGTTTCAGTACCGTCACCGTGTGACCTAACGTAAAGGGTACTCGTTTAGGTAAAAATATTGTTAGTACGGTTAGGGTTATTCTACGCCAGTAAGTCGAATTTTAAATAAAAAATGGTAATTTTTTTGCAATATTTTCTAAATAAAAGTAGAAAAAACGAAACAAATAATCTACAAAAATCTTACCCAATCCAACTGTACTGTAGTGTATGTAATGTATGTAACACACGTGCAGTTGATTAAAATAAATATACTATATATTTATAAAAATATAGTTTTTCATTAAGAAAAAAACTTTAATTAACACTTAGTTTACATTTGATTTTTTATTTATTGAACTGATATTGGAATTTATTAAAACATTTAATTCTTCTTTTTAAACTTGTAAACTTGTTTTATTTGACACACAACAATATAAAAATATCATATGCCTTATCTGTTTTATATATATATTTTCTCTCAAACTCAAATAGAAAAATATAAAAGAATGTGTCCCTTATTAAAACTAAAATAGGCAAAATTAAATTAAATGTTTTATATTAAATACCCCAAAAGCATTTGAGGCTTAAAACATTCTCTTTGATGTTTTTTTCGCATCTATTTTGTTCACATTTTTCTCCTTGTTTTATTTGGTAGGCGCTCCATCAAAAAAATAATATAATTTTTATCAGAATATAATAAAAAACGAAAAACGTTGATCGTAATAAAATTTGCAAACAAATATAAATGAATTTCAAAAATGTTGTACCCAGCGAACATGATGAGACTTAAACCGGATGGAATTCAATTAATTTGCATGTTTTATTCAATCATATGCTTTTTTTCTTGTCTTTAATACATATTTCTAACTACTAAAGGAACATTTTCTACTTAAATAAACCGCAAAACATAAACAGCTCATGTTAAACAGGATCTTTTAGCCACTTAAATACACAAATACATACATGAATGGACAAATGACCTGTTTTTTAAAGCCATACAAGCAAACTTTTTAATAAATGAGGTTTCGTTTTGTATTTTGGTTTTTCTTTTTAATCTGCAAACATTTAATAATGACTTTAATTAATTTGAAATCAAAAACCATTTTGTTTTAAATTACAAAACACATGTCTGCCAACATATACAAAACACAAATCTCATATTGTTAACAGAGAAGCTGAACCTAAACAATTCATTAACACTTTTTCCACAAAAAAAACCCCTCACACAGAGAGGGAAACATGCCCATGTTAACTAATCCTTGCATAAGCACATGTTCTTTTAATGAAAATCTAAACAATGCTGAGTACATACATATTTACATACATACATTTAGAAATAAAGCACAAACTTTGCTCTTGTAAAGTATAAAAAAGAAATTTACTAAAATAGATAAACATAAACAAATAGAAAAAGAAAAACATGATAAATTAGTGAAAGACGCCTAAACAAAGGCCTAGGAGTTTAACAATTCGAAGATATTTAGATAAGGGATTTTTGGTAATTTTCTTAGGAATTAGTAAAAATACTTTAAGAGCATGAGTTTTGTGTGGCTCTGCTTTAAGACTTTTTAGTATGTATGTATTACGTATGAAACTGGAAACTTGCAAGCACAAGAACAAATTTAGTATTGATTGATTACTTAAATACTTTAATGTTGAGAGTTTGGGTAAAATTTTGGTTGCGTATTAAAACAAAAAATATATAATTTAACCCTTCTTGCTCTTTATACCCTTCACACACACACATGTGTTAAGGGTAT
>NDXZ01113479.1:0-12406 GCA_003055125.1 Paykullia maculata | reverse complement strand
CCTCACCACATGTGTGTGTGTGAAGGGTATAAAAAAAGTGTACTTATATCATGAGATCACTTTTTTTTTGTTAAATTACCGTTAAAAGACTTTTTGGTCCTAGTCATGATTTCCGAAGAAAGTAAAAGACGAGAAAGAACATCTTAACGTTGTCGCTGCGTTCGATGTACTTCACTTGGTGTCGAAAACCGCACAAAAATGATATAATCAGGCTGCAACACCACCTTTGTGCTTCAAATGTTTTAAGCCCTTTCACAAATTAAATCCCTTATTACAATAAATAAGAAAAATAAATCTGAATTTCTTCATATATTTTTTTAATACTCTAATTATTCGTTCAGGATCATATGTCCCACTGAGAAAACTTATTGGGATTATATATCCCAGGATAAAAGGAAAATTTCAGGATTTCTAAGTTCGCAAAACCATTTTTTTTTTGTCATGTCTCTTAGAATATGTAACAATTTCTACCTTAAATATCTCGGTTTTTAAAGTTAGTTCCGTCCCGAAAGGCTTAAGGCTAAGGTTTTCCATTTAATCCACTCCTGTTGTCTTTAGTTCAATGGAGATCAGGACTAGACTTCAAATAAAACATGTGATGCCATCTCAGTCCCCAGGCACATTCTATATCCATTACACTTCTCGGTTTTATCTTAGTCAGATGGTATTGAAATTCTGTTTCACAGCCTCCAAATATTTACATACATATGTATACAATATAACACCGAAATTACTTTTATGGGCACATAATATAAACAACTGATAAAGTCCCACAAAAGTGCTATTTTCGTATGTTTCGTTACCGCTCAAACTTGTATATGAATTGTCAATAATATGTGGGTCTAACTGACTACAACATTCTAATTAAATTTAAGCTTACCACTCTTCAATTAAAGAAAATTTACTAATTTTAAAAGAAACATGCTCACCTGAAAAGATAAAAAAAACAAATATGATATAAAACATTTTGTAATATTAAATCTTAATGAAATAAAGATGTAATAAAATATTCAAAGAGTAAATATAAAAAACATTAGTGCTTCTGCTACAAGAATTAACAGAAATATCTTTTATTGATTTTCTTAAAAGAAAATTTTTTAATTCACATTCAAATGTCATCTAAAAACAAACTTTATTAATTTTCAAAAACTTTTCAGGGTTTCTTTCTTCCCCTTTGAAAAAAAAAATATTTTTTTTAGAATTTCCTTTTCAAAAGAAGCATCTTCATTTGCAGATAAAAAAAAACTGTCTGTCTGTTGCTTTTGTTGTTTCCACTTTATGATTAACAACAAAAGGCTGTTTTTTTCTATACAACAAATACTACTTGACATCAATGAATGAACGTACTGAAGAGAATGACATGTAGAGGTATGGCTAAATCTATTTATGCCAAAAAAAAAGGAACTTTGGTTTTAATTTTACCTCAACTCTTTGGTTAGACAAAAACATATAATGCAGTCATGTGATAAAGAAATGTTTTAAAAACAACATGTTAAACATGTATGTAGGTTACTATAATCGGCTGTGACGAATCTATAATAACCTCTACCAATTATATACATTTAGTGTGTTGTTGTAAAGTGTATGCTCACACTAGTGCATACATAACTATAGACATCTATTTACTTTGCTGTTGTAATTAATTGTATTTATTGATAAAAGTTAATTTCTGTGTAAGAAAATTAGGAAAGAAAATAGAGGCAGATATGGTTTTTTAACACTTTAGCGGTTTATGCGCAGATTTTGAATACCAAAATTATGGCAAAAAGTTTATTGAAAAAAACTTGCCCTTAAATTAAATTTTGTTTAGCCAATTGAAAAAGAATACGAGTATTATAAACAGTAATTTTTTTAAACGGTTTTACTAATTTGCAACAGCAAAATTTTTAGGTAGGGCCTTATAAACTGAATTTAAACACACAGTGACAAGTAGAGTCACGACAGGTTATAATGTTAAGATCCAGGATGTATAAACGTTTTAAAAGTTCCAAACGGAATGACAAATTTTAATGCACATACACTTGCAACCTATGGTGAAGAGTATAAAAACTCATCTTCAAAGTTACGAAGTTTAAGGTATGTTTTTTTTTTGTTTTTCTTTTTGTTTAACATTAAAGGGCAGTGGCAAGATGCTTTTTTGTTTAACTCTTTTTGTCAGTTTATTCATTATTATTAATAATAACTGAGAAACAAAAAAAAACCCTCTTCCTACTATTAACCTTATTCAAAGTAGATACAAACTCATATGTATGCATGACATTTATAGCTCTAACCATAAATGGAACGTCACACACACACTAACAAATGCAAAACAATTCGAAAAATACAGGTTTACATTTAAAAGTCTTCTCATCCCTTGACTGTTTTCTTTATTTAAACAAAATAGACATTTACACTAATATATAAAAATACAAATACTTTAATGTCTAAAGGAAAAATACTTGTATGTGTATTGAAAAAGAAGGGGGAAAAAGGATGTTAAGTTAAACTTTTGTTGTATGTAAAAAACTTGAACTTTTAACCATTGTCTTGGCTAACCGTTTATAAGGATATATTACAACTAGTGGCAGTATGAGTTGTGGCTGGGGAGGGAGAGGGCTTAAATAAAAGAAAATAGTTTATAATAAAGATATAATCGAAATAGATCTTTGCCTGTTCATGAGATTCAGATGGCACAATAATGATTACAGCTTATGTTTTAAAATACACACAAACACACACACATATGCAGCAAATCAATTCGTTTGGAAAATTTTAACAATCTTTTATCAGTTTTTCTTTTAAATAAGAATTAATGTTCTTTCAATACCCGAAAAAGGAGGGATGTAAAATAAGAAATTATTGAAATAATAAAGTTAAAACTTAAATAAATTGTTTATTTGCAAATAAAAACAAACTTTTCTAGGAACTCGGATAACCATTAATAATTTTCTTTAGTTAAATGGAGATTGAAATAGTTGATAATTATAAGAGCTTCGGGTTTTCGTATTGATGACAAATTAAGTTTTTATTATCACATAAACTCTGTTATCAATATACGAAAATTATATCAATATTAAAGAGATTTTAAAAGAACTGCAAAAGATCTTTAAGTTTATTCAGTATTCGAAAATCTTGTCTATTCGGCTTAGACTGTTAGAGAAAAAAATATTTTAAATAATTTAAATAAAAAATATGCAATCTTTTTAAGGCTATTTATACTAGATTTATTATTTTAATTTGTTTCTTAAAACACTGGCTTACGATCAGTTCATTAAAACGAATCGATTGAGGCATAATCCTACAGATGAATAAAAGGAAGCAGAATATTTAAACAAGGTACTGGCACTTTAAGGTTAAAGTCAAATGATTGAATTTGTTGAAAAATACAAAGAATCAAAAAAAAATTTTTATTGAAATTTCTCAAAAAACATGTCCTACACACAAATATAATCATTTTTGTGAAAAAAAAAAAAATTTTGCTTATATCTCGTTAATTGTCGGATTTTCAATAGTGATTTTCAAAAGCAAGCATCTCGGGAAAATTTCTGATCGTTTGATACCAATAACGTGTCCGTACGACATCGGGGGGCTGAGAAAAGTTGTCTGACAGACGGACATGGCTAAATCGACTTCCCTATCGATAAGGATCCCAAATATATATACTTTATGGGGTCGCAAATGAATATTGTAGAAATTACAAACGGAATGACAAACTTATATATACCCTTATCACCTTAGGTGAAGGGTATAACAAATCAATTCGAATTCATTTTTCGAAATGAATGCAGTGTTCACTAAAATGGCTATAACTCATGAACTAATACACACACAGAGACCGTTTATACATAAAAACCTTGGTATTGACAAAATATAATATTAATAATAAAAACTTTTAAAGATATATATATAACTAAAAATACGTTAACTGTATTTTATGCTACAAATAAAAAAGGAAAACAATTCTTAAAGCATAAAGTAACATTATTTCACTCTGTACCAAATTATTCGTCGTTTGTCGGCGTAAGAAATAGAAATAAACCTATTTCAAGTTCGTTACGCATGACGAATTTTCGTCGACGCACTGATTGTGTGCATTTTCCATATATGTACATATGAAAATAATGTTTAATTTTTTTAAATAAATGTAACAAATGTATGTAAAATATACATACATATACGTAGAGACTCAAAAAAGACAAGACGCGCAAAAGTTAAGTATACGGAAGAGTTAAGCAGCTTTCAGTCACCACACGAGACTCAAAAAAGTTAAGTCATTTTTGTTTATTATTTTATTTTTCTTTTTAAATTCTTGAATGTCGATTATTTCCATTAATATACATATGTATGTAGCGGTGTACACGAAACGGACACAGGTATGGATCAAGAGGATGACAATGTTTCGAAAGCTCCAGAGTTTGTACCTAACAATGATACAATATGCGCGGTGAATACACTGATCAAATGGAATGAGTGCAATATTTAGTTTTCCAACAAACATATTTTACAGCTTATCGAACTATGATCGGGCATCGTAAAATTGCATTCGGATAAAAGGCTTCATCAGAATACGGTTACTGATAACTTCACTGTTACAAGCCCCGTATAAACGTAATATGTGTGAATATATTATTCTAATTATTTCTGCTACATACAATGTATGTACATACCATTAAAGCACTCATATTATATGCGCCATAAACTAACTAAAAATGAGCTAACTTGTGGTTATTTAAAACTTATTAAGCGTGAGTGAGTACTGACATATTCTAATGACATTACGTTAAAAAACTGAATAGCATTTTACAAGGCAATGAGATAGCTTTTGAGTCAGCTGTGACTCGTTTTTGATCAACCATTAGTTAGTTTTAAGCTAGCTAAAATTCCGACAGGGTTCTTGTGACGTGTATATGTATGTATGTATTGCCGCTGTTATCAAAAAATATATATTTCTTTTTGCTATGTTGTACTTATTATATTATAGTGATGTTTTTTCTATTATGACCATATTTTAGATTGAAGTATTTTTATAACATTGCTTGACCATCATTTACAAAGAGCAAATATTACACGCACCAATTATTGTATTATTACATTCTCAAAATAAATTTCGTTACTTCCTTTTCTTTTCTTTATTAAAATGTGGTAGTATTAGTTTTATGTATGGGTGGGTGGGTGTGTGTGCGTGTGTGTGTGTGTGTGTATGACCAACAATATTCCTAAGAAAAAGAAAGCTATACTTTATTTACCCTCTTTACACTTTTAGCTTTAATATTCTCTTCTTATCTTCTTAAATATTATATTTTTTATTTGTATTTGTTATTTGTTAACGTGTGTCTGTGTGTGTAAAGAACACTACCCAGTTGCCCAAATCGTCATAGATGACATTTTGGAATTCATTTTCTGTCGCTTGGGTAAAATTTTTAAATATGGATTTTTATTAGATTAAATGCCATTATTACAATTTACCAATAGTTAAAGTACGTATGTTATCGGGCAGATAACTAGTTTTTCATTATTATAACTACACTTTAATTTGAAAGTGAACGATAAACTAAAGGGAAGTTATTTTTACCTGTAACTTTTAACGTAATGTTTGTTAAAATAAGGTTGTTGTCTGTACTAAATGAAGTTGCCACTTTTTCTTCTTCAACTACTTAACCCTGCTACTTTGTATGTAAAAAGTTGTAGTCTTTGATAGACATAAACCAATATTGGAATAATTTTAAAATTATAAAATTTATTTTAATTCCTCACTATAGCTAAAGGTGCCTTTTACTAACAGAAACTTTAAAGGCAAGTTAGAATAACGGGTCTTAGACTTATTAGACACATTAGGCGATATAATAACAGAGATTTGTGATACCAGTGAGTCTTTTTAATAATATCTTCTTTCAATAAGTTTTGATGATTAAATGGGTGACAGTGACTTTATTGTTTTTAATTTATTTTTGATATAAACAATATGATTTTAAAATCGTTTACAACCAAATTTATTACATTATTGTTTATTATTATTTATTCCTCGTTTATTAATCTTTAACACTGCCGTCAGCAAATATGTTGATTTTTTTCAATATCTGCTGTAAGAACTATAAGACAGTAACTCCCTTTTATTTATGCATGATTTTAGCACTATTTTTCACAAATATCTTTAACGATAGATTTTCCCAGTCACTTTTATATCGAGAAGATCTGCACCCATCTTTGAAAATGTCTCAAAGACCAACTGGGTTATTTTCAAGTTCATTTCACTTACTGTTAAAAGAGACTCTTTATTGTATTTGAAGCCTGTTTATGCAATAAAGGCATACAAATCCTATTAAATAAATATGTATGTATCTTAAAAAAGCCTAATTTCAGGCTTTTTTTTTGCTTTTATGAGTTTTTTTCTCTTTTTTGAAGTTATAGCACTTGTGGGTGTTTATGTGGGCAAAATGAACCAGATTGTTATATTCAATTAAGGAGTTTTTTTTTGGGCAAATGTGCGACTTATGAAATTATTTCTTTAATTCGTTTAAGGAATAAAGTAATGCTAAAGCAAAGAAAAGTTCTGTTAACAAAGTACAAAAGATTTTAATTAAATATTTATTTTTCTATCTAAAAATAGCAGAAAACAGTCAAAAATTTTAATTTTATAAGAACCTAGAAGCAAACTTAAGTCCCTAAACACTTTTTTTTAATTTGCTTTGAAATATTCTAGAATGACATTAAATTAAGAACCAGAAATAAAGTTCTCATTAAAATTATACTTGAAAATATGCCATAAATAATTATCATTCATAACTTAAACAAAAATAAAACGTGTCTAACACTTTTGTGAATTGCGTGTTTAGAGCATCTATTTGATATACAAAAACAGCCTAATTTTAATATTCTAAAAACAAATAATAAACATAAATTTTATTAAAAATTAAGACAAAAACAACATCAAAAAAATATATTCTAATTTATATCCTTAAGGAGCAATAAAATATATTTTTGGGCTTCAAAGAAATTGACTAGGATTTTTGTGTAAAATACACGTTGAAAAACTGTCTAAAAAATCTAGAGGTGAGATAAAGAGAAGAGAACAAAAGGAAAACAACATATATGTAAAATAACGCTAAGAGCAGCAAATATGTAAATTTGCTAGAAAAAAAAACAAATACAAACAATATTTCCCATAAGGTAATTGTTAGCTTTTCTTGCACGTATTCATATTTGCATTTACAAAGCCTTAAGTTTATACCTAAAACAATTAACAATATCATGTAAAGGGTATTATTTTGTAAGACACTTCACCTCACTTGCAAAGACTTTTCATATAAACTTAATTTTTTTTATTTTTTTTTTCCAATTTTTATAGAAACACTTAAAAGTGTGGTTAGGGGGAGGGCAATTATCTTGCAGCAAGTTCATATGGAATTTTCAAAACAGAAGGTGTAATTTAAATTGTATTTATTATGGATTTTTATAGCTTTTTTTGGTCCTTTAACGTATTTATGTTTGTATGTTTTAAAAAAGGATTTCTGGTTTTTTTTGCGACCTTTTTTGTTCTATGTGTAAATTTTATAATTTTTATGCTAAATTTATTTTAAAATCAACACAATAAAAAAGTCAGATGTTTTAGGGATTTTTGCAATAAATTTAGGGTTTTTGGTGTTTTAGAAGATTAAATCTTAACCCCCCACCACCACCTTTAATGACTTTGGGGAAAAAAAGAGGAAACAAGTACTAAAATGAATGAAGGTCCAACCGAAATTTATTATCTGGTTAATTCCCAGATACACACACAATTTTGTGTTAGTAAATTAAGGCTTAACTAAAAATTTTTTGCTAAAAACAAAATTTTCGTTTTAGAAAAATAAAATAAAACTTTAGTTTGCGCATATTCTGATTATAGGACTGATTATATCGAGTTATCTGGAACTGTTCATTCGTTTTGGATTAATGAGCATTTTCGTAATTTGTCCCAGTTTCAATTTTCCCTGTGCTTTTGTTTAGCAAAGTAAAAAGAAAACGACACTTTTTTTAAACTAAATTCAGGAGTCGGTGAAAAAAAAATATTTAGAAAAAAGTTATTATTTTTTTTACTCACAATATTTTTTATACATAAGAATTTTTTTTTTACGGTTCATAGGGAACTTGGCCATTGCGGTGTAATCGAGAATGAACAGGCACATTATCTGGCATTTAGGGCCAGAAAACTTCAGGCAGTAGACCTAGAGAACTCGAAACCCGAAGGCTGGATAGAAATAACCCACAAGGCACTGTGGAGCAATGAAAGAATCACAAGAGTCCTATGGGGAGCCCCTGAAGAGGATAGGACAAGGAAAATCTAGAATTTAAGGAAATCGGAATTAAGTAGGTTGATACGTGTCCTGACGGGACACTCCAACCTACGAGCACACCTCCACCGTGGGAAAGTAGTGGAGAATAGCGACTGCAGGGCATGCTGGGAGGACTTCGAAACAATGAAACACTTCCTATGCCACTGCCCTTCTTTTGCATATGTAAGTACCCAGTTTTTTTTGCCGGACGTGGCTAGGAGGTGGGAGCAGTGCGATTTTTTTCTCGATATTTTTAGCTTCTCTGTTATTTGTTTTTCATCTTGTTCCCCCTTTTTTCCCAGAGCAAAAAGCGCACAACAATCTGACCGCAGGCTTAAGAGACCTGAGACCCTTGGAGGCTCCTTATATCAACCTGCCAACTTAATAAATAATTTACAAAAATATTATTTTGCACTTCAAATATTTAGATATTTCCTTTTAAAATTGTCGTTGTTTCAACGGACAGGCAAACGGACAGATATATGTACATATGAACGTCGTCTAATTGTCTTAATTTGCTGATGTATTGAATATTAAAACTTTATAATAAACATGATTTTTAAGAATTTGAATGCTTGAATTTAATAAAATCGTTCAAAAAATGAACTTACATTTCAAATCGCTAACTTAACAACAATTAACTAACAAACAAATATACAAATTTTTGTTGAGAAATTATTTTTTTATTTGTTTGTTTGTACATACATATGTATGTACATAAGTGTTCATAGTCAGTTGTAGATGGAAAAGTCAAAATTAATTGTCTTTCCTTTCTTATTTAGATAAAATAAAAAACAATAACAAAACAAAGACTCTCCTCTCGTTCTTATAGTTTTAATACTTGATTTGGTTTAGCCGCATGTGTGTGTGTGTACGAATTTGTAAGTTTTATCTCTTACAATGTTTACCTTAATTTCCTGTTTGGTTATTTACTCAATCAATTTGTCAACTGTCATCGGTCCGTGACAGAAACAACAGCAAACGGCATTTATTTAATTTTTTATTATATTCATGTAGTATTTTGTTTGTTTTTCTCGTTTCTTTTCCGACCAAAACTTATTTATTTATTTGCAAATTTATTTATTTGTATATAATTTTTGTTGTTATTGTTTGTAGTTTTATTCCGTTTTCTGTATTTTATTGTTTTAGTATAATGACAGGTTGAAGCTTAATACATTTCCTGCTGCTGTTGGGTTTTTTTTAATGATTGGCCCCCTGCTGTTTTATTTCTTAATTTAGCAGCAAAATTATAAGCAACCAATCGACCAAACCTTTTTAGCCTCAACTAAAGAAAAAAAATAGTCATAAAAATGGTTATCAAGAGGCATTTCAAATGTCAGCGGTTATTAATGAGCTATACTAATGACAACTCTTACAAACTATCATAGACGCACGTACATGCATATGTAAATATATTTGTATGTATGTACATATTATCGGACAAATGTCTTATTTTTCGTATAGGGTGTTCGCAAATTCTGACAAGAATTCATTTTTTTGAAATTTAAAAAAAAAATTTTTAGAAAAAATTTAAATTTTGTTTGTATATTTTGATTAATTTGCAAACATGTTTGATTTTTTGTTAGTTTTTTTTTAAGTTCCTTATAATTTTGTCTAAAATTCCTAAATTATTCTAGGTACCCTTCAGGGTTCAAATAAAAAAATATATAAAATAAAAAGATGTCGGTATATTTTTCAATAAAAAAAAATATTTTTAAAAGCAGAAAAAATATTTAAAAAATTTGTTATTTATTTTGGCTCAAGTTTATTTTAAATTTCTTCAAAAAGTAAGTTTTCTGACACTAGCTGAGTGGAATGTATTTTCATCAGTATATTAGTGAAAACAATTTATATAATTTTTAAAGAACTAAAATTAATTAAGTTGTACGCCAAAAAAAGATTTACTTTGTGTAGGGGGTGTCACGCCTAATTTCTTGTGATCCAAATTTTTTTTCTTTAACAATATCTTATAAAAATTTTACAAAATGTTATAAAAAAATAATTTTTAGAGATTTCCAATGATAGTACTCATTATTTTATTTGTTGATATGCTGGCAAAGATTGATAGGATACAGTCGGAAAAAATTGCTTACACTAGCTACCGAATAGATTACCGAAGGATAGTTAGTTAAAACCTGACCCAATTTTATATCGTTAAAAATAAAATATTAAAACATCTATGTAATTTGAAATTAAAAAACAGCAACAATGCAAACCGATTTATTACTTTTCAAAAACCGGTAGGGTATTTACGCACATCCATATGTATACATGTATGCATGCGTGTGTGTGTGTTTTTTGTCTATTCAGCAACATTATTTATTTTGTATGTATGTTTTTTTGTAGATATGTCTGTGTAAGTGAGCAGGAGCATTTTGCTTGCGTGTTGTATAAATGAACATACATAGTTGTAGTCGTTTGCATAAATATTTATTTATAGACTTTAACGCGTTGACAATATAATGACAGTTACTTGACAGTTAGTTTGTCAATTGTCAGTTTTTTCAACATCAACATCATTTTATTTCGCAAAAGGAAATTAATTTAATGTATCATTTGGATTTAATATTAACGCAAATTAATGACAAACTAAATAAAGTTAAAATGAATTAATTTTATAAATAATTTATTGCATTTTAAATCTTTTATTAAATAGTTCACTTGTTGTAGATTAAGCATTAAGCATAAAGTTTTTCAAAGGGCTATAAAGACAAGCATATTCAATGGGAAATTGGTATAAAAAATATAATAAAATTCATATAGCTTTTGAAAAATATTCAGTTTCTTTTTAAAGGTGGGCAGCATCCTTGTAGGTTGATTGTTAGCAACAATTGTTTGAATATTCAAAGGCTCTTGCTTAAGATTTTTATATGTTTATAATAAAATAAACGTATGTACGTACATTCATACACGTGTATTTATGTATAATAACATTTTCTTTAACAGTCCTCGCGGTATAATATCTATAATCGTATAATGAATATTAATTTAATTTTTATTAAATTCAAAAGGAAAACTCTATATGGAAATATAAATACTTTCTTTCAAATTCTGTATTGAAGAAATTTTCATTTTCCTAAACCATCATCAGTTTGCTCTGTATTTCTATCACGTTTTGCTCGTTAGGGCAAAAATACTATAAATTTAATGTAGTTTTTTGTAACAAACCAGAAAACATTGTTGTTGAAGTAAACTGCAAACATTGTTGAAATTACAATCAAACGGCTTAGAGAAAGATTATGCATGAGGTTGTTAAATTTGTCAAAAATAATAAAGATTTTAAATAGGCTTTAGGGGAAATTAGGACAATATTTTATAAATGTGGCGAAATATTAAGGATGACTAAGCCCAGGGTCTTTAGAATATCATTTGGGGTCGTTTCTGAAACTAGTCTCACAAAATAAAAATTTGGTATTATCAGTTGTGCTTTTCACAGTAATTTAAGTTTAAATCTTCAATTATGTAATTTACTTTAAATATTTCTAAGGCTCCTAAAATGGTCTGTATGAATCAATTTGTTGAAAGTTCTTCTGTTTGATGTTCCTTAGAGCTGTTCTTATTATATATCGAGTTTCTTTAGGTTATGCCACCAGACAAGCTAAGACATGCTTTCTAAGATGTTCTTTCCTAAAAACCTATACTGGCAATCGCATAAAAAAGTCCCCGTTTTTTCGTCATGACAGCACCTGCAGTAGAGATTACAGGGAACACCAAAACGTGACAATTTCGAAAAGTCGTGAAATAATAACATTTTGATTTTAGTTTTAAAAAACTCTTTTATATTTCAGTTAATTTATTTAATGCATTAATCGCATGTATTATTTTACTAATGCACGTTTTCCATCAACTTAAGATGTTATTACCAAGTAATGCCATCAGCAAATTATCAAAAACAAATCAGTACCATTGATTTGACGCCCAACAACAATAATAAAGTGTATTTTGAAAATAAAGTTTTATTTTAAACATTTAATTTTTAATAAATTAAATTTTTTTTGTTACGCGCCTATAACGAAATATAAATTTTTTATTATTTTATAGTTTTTATACACAAATTAAAATTTGATTTTTCTTTATTAAATACTAGCCAAGCCCGGCGCGCGTTGCTACGCCCC
>NDXZ01113430.1:0-10497 GCA_003055125.1 Paykullia maculata | reverse complement strand
CCGTGTGTATGTTGAAATCAAGTTTACGTAGCTCCCGTAGCTCACTCACGGTTGTATGTGGTATCAAACTTTTGGAAATGCTTTCAAAAAAAAACCGATATTGAAAACTGGCAAGATCCATTAATAACCGGCTGAGATTTAAGCAAAAAAAAAGACGACTGTCTCGTTTTTTAATTTTTTTTTTTTACTTAAAATTTTTTACATTTATGTGTAAGACATGTCTTTTGGGGAATTTTAAAGAAAAAAATTTCGATTTTGAAGCAAAAAAAATTTTTTTTTGTTTGTTTTTTACACAAAAATAATTATATTTGTGGGTAAGACATGTCAATTGGAAAAAAAAGCAAACATTATTACACAAAAATTATTATATTTGTGTGTTTTGAAAAAAATGTACTAATATACACACATATGTAGATACACGTAGTGAAGGGTATATAAGATTCGGCATAGCCGAATACAGCGCTCTTACTTGTTTTTTTTTAATTTCATATAAACCATTGTCAATCTAATGTAAGTATATACACAATGTACATACATATATCGTTTAAGCAAATAGATTATTTTTCTTATGTCGGATAATTTAAAGTTACGACAAGTGATATTTTTGTATAAAAGAGCACAAGTTGTATCATCATAACATAATTTGCAATGAATCTGTGCGAAAGACTTTAATATTTTTAAACTAAATATTATGCTAAAATTTTGTTGTACTAAAATTCAAATAATTATTTCTTTATCGATTAATACATTTAGTATCAAATGGATAATGTTAACATCTGTTTATGTTATCATTTCTTATTTTCCAAAAAAAAAAAAAAAATCTACTCTTATTTCCGCTAAATATTAATTTCAATCACAAATAAATAAAAGTTTTAGCCCCCCACAAAAAAAAAGGAAACTAACATTTATACTTAACACAAGAAAAGCAAAAAAAAAAGAATCACAAAATACATTCATTGAATTTAATTGCTTGTGTAAACAGCCTACAGCAGCGGGGGTAATAGAAGAAATAAAAGGGCGGGTTTTAAAAGGCTCGCAATGAGATTGAATATCCTAGATATTAAATCAAAACCAACAAACTAATAAAAATAAAACAAAAACAAAGTGATGACTACCAAATCCATATCATTTATTGTAACCAGAACTGATTGTGTTTTGAAGGCAACCAACAAGTTTTCAAATGTTTGCACAAGTGTTTCAAAAATGTCTAACATTCCTGTATAAATATAAAACAAAAACAAAAGCAAAAAAAAAAGAAAAAAGTTCTCTGGTCATGTTACTTAAATATGTAAAGACTAAAAGTCCCAATAGAGTAGCAAATGAATTTGGGAGTGAGTTGAAAGACAAGACAAGACAAGACAATATTTAACACCCAGTAAACTGATTAAATCAGTTTATCAACATGTCAGGCATATTAATTTCAATTGCCTAAAATCTTAGGTAAACAAACATAAGGTCTATGTTTTGTTTATTTGATTTCTTCTTTTTGTTCTTCTTAGGTTGCCCTTAAGCGTCAACAGGCTGTTGAGGATGCAATTGCTTTGCGTTTGGTGGCCACCAAAACGGGCCAGCAAATGGACAGTCTACCTCCAGGCAATATATTTGATTTGGCCGAAAATCTTCAGGACATTAGAAATGCTGCTGCCGCCACCAAGCAGCAGCAACAAGAAACTGTGGAAGACTTAAGTCTGGCCAACAAACAAGTGAAAACTTTAAAAACACCATCACTTAACTCAAGTCAAGACACAAGCCTCTCTATAGCATCGACCAGCTCCAGTTCTCTCTCCACTCCCAGTAGCCTCTCTTCGTTAACCGAAGCCAAAGTTTCACAAAATGCCATTGATATGTTGGCTCAATTGTTTCCCCAAAGAAAACGTCCCGTTTTGGAATTGGTTTTAAAACGTTGTGACTCGGATTTGGTTCAGGCCATAGAGAATATATCCTCATCATGTAGGGAGCATCAGGCAGAAGTTAAAGATCAAATTAAGCAAACGGATGCAAATGTCATAAAGAGTGCTTTTAAACCGGTTTATGGTTCGGCAAATATGGTGAGTAAAAAGAAATGTTTAAAAAATTTTCCATATGAATTTCAAAATTTCTATTTCTATTTTGTAAAAGTATTTTTCCGTAGGAACTTTCTTTATAATTAATAATAAAAAAAGACAATAATTTTTTAACGTACTTATGTGGTACTTATGTATGTCTGTTTTGAGATTTTGTCTTGTTATAGAACAATTTCTTTAATAATAAAATAAATCTAGTGCTAGAAAAGACAACTTTTATAAACAAATTTTTTATTCTCTTTTTTAAAAAACATCTATAATAATTTTCTAAAGAATACAAATTTTCTCTACCTATTAAAAATGTTCGTTCACTTCTCTTTCTCTCTCTCTCTTTTGTGAACATTTTCCTAATATAAAACAATCTTCGATTTAATTAAAATTGGCCGCCATATCGTTTTGACGCCGTTTGACAATTTATTAACAAAAAAGTCTTTGTAAGTGTAAACGTTTTGTGCCCACTTTACGGTTGCGTTTGCGGTTGCCTTTAAAAGTTAATTATCCAACAATTGGTGGGCAAATTTAAGATGGCATACATACATACATACATATATGGCAAACAACCAACTCACATCCTATCATCGGAAAAACGTCAGTTTGACTGAAAATATTGCCGCTGTCTGTTAAAATGTGCAGGAAAACGGGCAGTTAATTTCTCCCAGTGCACAAATAGTATTTGGAATTTTTTTTTAGACTTTAACTTGACAAATTTTACATGGACACCTTTGCCTACAGGGACAATACCAACCAACTTAGGGTTACCGTTTGTTTTAAATTTTGGTGCGCCGGCATTATTAGTCCGCACTTCTTTGAACGCGACTTTGGCAGTCGAAGATGAATAATAATTAAGAAGAAGAATATAAACGTGAACGACAAGTGATTTCAACAGGATGGCCTCATTACTATTATTATTATTATCCTACGAAGACCTAAAGCACCACGACCCTTGAGATCTTTTGTGCAGCATGGCCCCATTAATCTTACAGCAAATGGCTCAAAAACATTTTTCCATGATTTGAATTTATGGTTATATCTTGCAAAGATAACGTAAGTTTGCTACTAAATTGGTGCGATTCGGTACCGTTAGACTTTTTCTTTGAAGGTTTTTTAAAGTCACAGATCTATGCCAGTAAGCCGCAAACTACTGTCGCCCAAAATATCAACATGACCCAGACGATCATTCGAATTTTATTCAGAATTAGTAAAATAATATTTTTGTTTAAATGATTTTTTTTTTATCTTAGACATTTGTAGTCCGACCAAGTTTAATTTTGGCACAAATAAAGACATAATATAGTATACTTTGCACATAGAAATAATCCCTCACTTCTATCTAATATACCTACATACTTATATCGATTAACAAACGGAAAATATTTTTCTGAAAATAAAATTGTTTATCTATTTAATTACAGCACCCTAAACCCTTTACCTTGGGCAGTACTTTATGCTCTACAACTGCGGCATATCCGAAATGGTTTGTACCTCTTACATTTCCTATTGCGTTTCAGGGTCATTTGGCGCCTGCACTGCCACCATCATCTCTACCACCGCTCACTTCACGTTGTACACTGCCAAATTGTGCGTGTTTAGAAGGTTATCAATTTAATTGTTCATAAAATTTATAAAATTTTCTTTTAAAATAAATTATAAAAAAATAATAAATCCATACATAGATACATTCATATGTATGCATGTACATGTACGTATTTTAGCCCAACTGGCATTTAAAAGATTTTATGACGAGCGCGATCATTTTGCGATTCTTTTTTTAATCGCCCAGACGATTGTTGGAGTAGAATTATATTTTTTATTATTATTTTCTTTTTTATATATTTTTTCTAGAATTCTGTGAAAAATAATTAACATTTTAAGGTATATTTTTCTGAAGAAGACAACAAAATTTTTGATTTTAGAGATTTCGGAAAAATTCCAAAGTACATACCTACAACGACAAATAATTTGATATCAATTTACAAAAAAATCTTTAAAAGGCATCAAAAAAAAGTAACTAAAAAACCTATTTGTAAGTGTAGGTGTGTGTATGTGTGTATAATTAACGAACACTTACCAGGTGGCAAATTACGATTGTTAGAAATTTGTTATACCAAAAAAAAATGTATATCGTAATTTTTCCAAAAAAGTTATTTCACATCAAAAATGTCAAAAGCGTCGAAAACGGCTACATCGTTATGGATATATTAATTGGATACACGAAATATACATACATTGTATGTATGTATGTGTTTTGTTAAATATTTATGAAATTCCACCTTTTACGCCCACTTTCCATAAAAGCCGTTTTTTAAATTCTTAATTGTATAATCCATATGAGCAAAGATTTAAGATGACTATAAGACTCTATACTAACATATACTTACATGTATATATTCCCATCAATCCTATAAAGAGCACGCCTACACACACCTCCAATAAAAAGCCTATTTTTTTCTATGGTTTTTAAAGGTTTTAAATTTAAATCGGACTTTATGATTCTATATATAGAACCATATTTATATGTTTTTTTTTCTTTAATGTAAATAAATTCAACTAAATCTTGAAAAGAGAACCACCGTAATAGCAACACTGAAACACGCTAATATGATAACATCATGCCATATCATATCATAATAATTTACCAATAAAAAACTTTATTATCTTTAATAAAGCGGGAAGAAGGGAGCCCGACTTTGAAAGGGTTGTAAAAAAGTAATCGATCATTTAAGGCTTTACTGAATAGATACATATGTATGTATGTATGTATGCATATGTATGGAAAATAAAAGTGCAAAAACGAAAATGTAATCAGTGCAAAAAAACCAACACAAAATGAACGACTGACAGTGTGAAAAGAATTTGTGCATTTACAATTTGTGTATGTAGGTACATTCACATGTAAATACAATTTGGGCAGAGCTTTTAATAATTTGCAATCATATCTTTAGAAAATGGCGTTTTGTATTGTGTTTAATATTACTCTCACAATAAAAACCGTAATTTATCTTTATTATAGAGTATTGCCATATTTTTAAGCAAATGTTAGTACTTCATACATATGGACATACTTACATAAGTAAACATGTAAATAACTTGATTACTATGAAATATAAACTACATACATATTACTTTATGGGGGTAAGTTTTTATATTTAGTTTGTTGTATGTATGTATGTATGTATAAGCATTTTAACAATTTAAAATGTATAACCAATATAACGGTTAGTATTTTACAATTAAGTTAAATTCTACTATCAATTCTCCAATACATAATTTGTTAATTTAACACCTTAACATTAGATATGTACATATGTATGTATGTCCCTACTGTATGTAAATAAAAAGACTGTCTGATAACTACAAAGCTACTTATGATAATTATTTATTATTATTGAAATACATATTGTTGATGACATACATAAATACTATTGATCAAAGTAAATAATACCGAAATTTAAACGAAATCAAAACAGCTAAAATAAATACTATAAATTACTTATAAAACAAGGTGTCGGCGGCAAAACCAAAAACAAAAAAAAAAAACGAATTAATAATAATTTACCCACAAAAAATATCACATAAAACTCTAAGGCAGCCATATATTATAATATTTTGGGGAAACAACAATAATAAACATATAAATGAGATCTCTAATGGAAAAAAATTGATACTAAAGTCATGATTAAAGAAACAACAAAGTTGTTACATTAAAAAAAAAATGAATAATGGGATTAATACGAAGGGCGTTATCAAATGTTTGAAAAAATACATTCTTACTTACATATCGAGGCAACGACCAACCATCTAATAATAATAAAACAATATGTTTTATTATCAAATAGGTATCATTGGACAGAAAGTAGAAGTTGTAGTCGTCGATCGTCATCGTCAATTGTTGTTATCGATGTGGTAAATCATCACCTTAATACGGCAAATAGAGAATGTGAGCATTTTATTATTATTAAACTACTGTTAAAAGATACGTCTATATGACTACATTCTATAATTAGTTTTTCTAATTTCACTGTTTCCAGCAAAAATGTTTAAGTAAATAACAAAAAATACTTTAAGAATTTTCTTTTAACATACAAAATTGTTTAATAATATGGGGGGTAAGTATCTAGGCTTTTAATAATCTTCTATCTTTTATATATAGAAGATACATATGTATATAAAAATAAAATGGTCTATGTATGTAACCGCATCACTTGAGAACGGCTGGATGGATTTGCCTGAATTTTTTTTTGTTTGGCTCGTAATTTGTATTAAGAAAAATAAGAGGCGTGGCACCTCCCACACATTTTAAATACATTTTATGATATGTAAAGAGAACTGTTAAATCTATCGTCTCAAAATTTTGTTGGATTATATCTTATACCATTTCCCTTTTTCAAGCCAAAAAATTTTAGGATCGAATCAGGGGGTGTGGTATCGCCCATACAACTCAAATACATTTTATTGCATATCTTAAAAACTGTTATCTCAAAAGCCTCAAAATTTTGTACGATTAGCTCTCTTTGATATCTGTAGGCTTATTTAAGCAAAAACCGACAAAACAATATAAGGGGGCGTGTCACTTACTCGACAACTCAAATAAATTACTTTAAAAGTATTGAGATCTGCTATATCTTTTGTATCAAACCTTTGTACCATTACCTAACTATAATATAACTTTCCTTATTTATGCAAAAATTTCCTTGAGCAGGGGGTGTGTCACCAAAAAGAAAATACATACATAAATAGAGATATTTTAGAGTCGGATATCTTGGAATTTATGAACGAATTCGCTTAAAAGATTAGTTTATTTAAAAATTATTTAAAAACTGCCTTCTATTCGCTTCTCATTTTTCCTATATTACCTTGGCTACTAACTATTAAAAGCTATGGATTCTGAGTGTTGCTTTTTTTTTAAACTGTGTTTATTTAAGTCCGTCATAGTCAATATCCTAAAATTTTATACTTCCGATGCAACAATGTTTATTTAATTTTTAAACATTTCTATAGCAAAAAAAAAATGATTTTATTCCTGAGGCTAACATATTGTTAGTATTACAGTATCGCGGGTATGAAATTTTAGTTAGGTATGTTACATACCGTCGGAAAGGTTAGTTTGTCTAGTTTTTCAGTATAAGTGTCATTTTCAAGGTTTTAGAAACAATCGCACACAAATAGGAAAAAATTAAAAAATCCTTGTCTTGAGGTACAAAATATTTTTTTTCATAGATATTTTATTTACTTATTTATTTTACATTTTGGAAATGGTGTTGGCAAAAATATATACATATATATTTTTTAACAATTTTAACTATTATCGTATCATTTTTAGTCTCATTACGCGTTTTATTTGTATTGGCATAGGTGTGGTTGTGTGTGTGTGTGTGTGTTTGCTTATATCGCTAGGTAGTAGTACATAGTTTTTTATGCTTCATATTGAAACACTTCATAATGCTATTAATAAAGATATCAATTACCTGTAAACATATTTAAAATTGATTTGATTAATTGTATTCAAACAATAATAATTTTTTTTTTTTTTGATTTTAGTATCAATTAGACCATACAACTGGTTAAGTCTGCAAAACGAATAAAAGTTTTAAAGAACAAATTTAAACAGAATTACAAATATTATAAAGTGTAGTTTTAATAAAATAAAAATGGATACAATAAAATCAAATAAATCGGCTTTTTTAATAGAAAATATTTTAGAGCAAAAATCATATAAACATTTATCACCACCCATAATTATAACGACCCCAGCAAGTGCTGCCCCGTCAAACATAATAACACAAACTCAAACATCATCTCCTACAATAACAATAAAATCTTTGCCGTCTCCCGGCAAGGATATCAGTGAAACATCATCAAATTTTATACGTTCCTTCGATACGGAACAATATACTGCCTTTCAAAATCTCACTTTGAATACGGAGGCAGCTGGTCAAGCCTCCGCCTCAGCACAACCTTTACAAAGTCCCCTGCTAAGTCAAATAACACAAAATACTGCCGCCACACCATTACATTTCGATCATGTATATGATTCTACAGCCTCGTTGTTTTATCAACAGGTTTTAAATTTACAAAAAAGTTCAACGTTTTTAATGCCTCATTTTCAGGCGGCAGCGGCAGCCGCCGCTATGGCAAATATTTCATCGCCCACGGCTCGGGGACCATCGTCGGTTTATTGTGAATCATATAATCAGTTTATGGATTGTGAGGGTGAGTTAGTTTAAAAATGCCATATATTTTTAAGTTAATCACAAATGTATAATTAAAGAGTTTTTTTTTGCAAATCGGTTTTAAAATAACAAATCAATTACTTGCGATTTACAAAATTTATTGATATTTTTAAAGTGTTCGAAAAATTATATTGAAGTCTAGCATTTAAAGTAAAGAAGATTTTAATCGTAATATAATTTTAGCTAGATTTTTTAAATGTATAACAGATATGCGATCGTGAAAAACTTTTTACAGTAATTAAAAAAACAAATATTAATAAAATGTGTGTCGTTGCGTATACGTTTTAAGTGTTTTGGAATTAAAGACACTTATTCGCATATGTTTTTGCTAATAAAAAAAAACAACTGACTGAAAAATATTAAAAACCTAAAAAAAATGAAATGCTAAAAATCAAAGCAGAAAGTTCTATTATTTTTGCATCGTTTTAATCGTACTTTTGCATGCTGGTACTTTTTCTGTAAACAATCTGCTGTGTAAACTGTTGCATGCGCTTGTTCTCTGTTTTCTCCATTTGACTGCTAATCGATTAGTTGTAAACAGATCAGAACAGAACCAAACAAAAAACATACAAATCTTTATCACAATTTGAATTCTGAAAATAAACGTATGCAGATCTGCAGAAATTTTCGACAGCTGGTGTTTTTTTTTAACAAAAAGTACCAAATATATGTGACCCGACCTATGAAAAGGTGGCTTATGACTCAAAAAAGAAATTGCGAGAAACAGCTGTTAAAGATAAACAAATTCTGTTTTTCTTTCATTTGTGCTCTTCTTTCTCTACATTTTTAGTACACTTCTAAGCAAGTTAGGACTTTCTAGTTTTCACCACGTGAAAGAGCGTCTCAAAAACTATCGAAACCAAAAAAAAGTGGAAAAATTTTTTTTGAGTCATAAGCCACCTTTTCGTAGGCCGGGTCACATATGTAGTTCTACGTTAAGTGCCTTGATAGCAGTTAAATAAATATCCGGGTTTTGTTTGAGTCGCTTCAAGGCCTTGAATACCTATATTTAAGTAGACAGAAACTGAAGCGGGTTGCCATAAAAAAAGTATCTATAAAAACAAACTAAGATTTTGGGGGGGCCACTTACGTTATTCGATACCGAATAAAATAAAAGAATTCTAATTGGAACTCCTAAATTTCAATTGTTATTAAATGCCGTCATTTGTCCCCAGTGTTTTTTTTTTTTTTTAATTAAGGCAACTTTTTTGCTTTGTTATCTAATAAAGTAACGTTATTTCCAGAAAAACCAAAATATGCTTCAAAAACATATTTTACGCGTATTAAATATGCAGTAAAAACTTAAAAATATGCTCTAAAAATGTAAAAAATATGCTCTTAAAAACAAAATTGCTTTATTTGGAAAAAAATGGATTTTTATTAAACAATTCAATATTTTTCAACAACATACATAACAAATAAAACAAACTAAACAAGCAACATAAAAAATTTAACTTCTAAAGATATCAGGTATCAGAAATACATTGGCACGGTTTTTTGAATTTAATAAGACAAAATTTTAATTGTAATTGTTTTGACGAGGTTCTTGCAAAATGTTCACATATACATACATCTTACTTTCATCTCGACCTTCGTTTTTTGTTATAATTTTTTCAAGTTTAGTATTAATATCAAATTTTTTATTGCAGTCTGTTATACTCTATATTTGTCATACTCTATATAAAAAAAATACATAGTTATTTTTAAATTTGCAAATGGAGTTTAAAAGTTGAATAATATTCTTCTTTATTTATTTCTTTAAGATGTAGATGGCAGAAATGTAGCAACATGTTGAAATTACTAACAGTAATTTTTACAAGTAAAAGAATTATCAAATTATGAGCTAAAAGAGTTAAATATGCTTTAAAAAAGTTGAAAATGCTGCGAAAATGCTCTTTAAGCAGATATATGCAAAAAAATGCTGTAAAGTGTAAAATATGCAAAAATATTTACTAAAAAATCGATGCCAAAATTCGTAAAAAGTTATGAAACGGATTAATATGTATATTATCTCTGTCTCAATACGTGCCACAGGAAAAAACATGCAATTGCATATTACGGTTTCCCTGGTTATTACAAATAGCAAAGATGCTAAAAAAAAAAATAATAAAAAACTAGTAAGAGCGCTATATTCGGCTATACCGAATCTTATACACCCTTCACTGCGTTCTCTATGTGTGTATATTAGTAAATTTTTTTCAAAA
>NDXZ01113138.1:0-10044 GCA_003055125.1 Paykullia maculata | reverse complement strand
TATACGTTCTTGGGGGTCTCGACTTTGGAGGTTTATAGCTCCTCGATGCGTTTACTTAGGACAGTAGTTGAGGTGTCAATCGTAGCTGATTTGCAGCATCTTCCTAGATCTGGAGTTTTAGCAAAAAATCTTGAGCGGCCTAGGGGGTACATCACTAAGAGTTTCATACTGGCCACACCTGTTTCCGGGTATAAGGACTAGGGTTAAAAACAATAAGTTTTATAATTTCTCCAATACGTCATAAAATTAATTCCTTAAAGAAGGCATAAAGTAGAATTGCTTGATATGGGGAGTTGATTTGCCCGTTTTGTGATTCATTTATTTTTTTTAATTAAAATAGCCAAATTTGTATTACAACCTTACATTATCTATCGAAAATATTTTCTTTCCATATTACTAAAAGTGTTTGGTTTCTAAAACGGCATCAGAGACCACATCATGGGAAAATTTCATATGAGTTAATTCTACAAATCTCAAGATTTGTCATAAAATGTTTTTAAATTGTGTGTGTGGTGCCACACCCCAAGATCTGATCTTCAAAAAATTTGGCCTGAATAAGGAAAACAGTATAACGGTTAATCGTAAAAAATTTTTAAAATCATAGAAACAGTTCTCAAGTTATGCCATTGTGTAAATATATTTGAGTTATATGGGCGGTACCTCACCTCCTAATCCCATCCTCACAATTTTGGGCTCAAATAAGGAAAATGTTATAAAAGTTAATCGTGCAATATTTTAAGACCCTAGAAATTACAGTTTGTAAGATATGCCATTAAAAGAAATTAAGACGTATGGACATTACCACGTCCTGTGACTTCACAATTTTTCGTTTAAATAGGGAATAAGGTATAAAAGTTAATGATACAAAATTATGTAACCATAGTGTTTAAATTCATATACAAAATTTTTAATTTATATATAAAGTGAATACCCTTCATGTTAAGTATTGTTAACTGAATACTCGTAACATTGCATGTATCAAATTTCCCTTAGTTATAATTGGTCAATTTCAAGTTTTTTTAATTTAATATCTCAAATTACATTTCTTCTTTTTGTTTGTTTCTTTGATTATAATTGGTTAATTTCAAGTTTATTTTTATCTTAATATCTCAAATTCCATTTATTTTATTTGTTAAGCTCAGCATAATTTGTGTATAAATATTTTCAATAAATTTGACATATTATGCTTTTCTCTTTTGATATAAGCAATAATCTTTGTTTTTTATTCCTGAATTACCTAATCTTCAAGTTTCAAGTGCTTGAAGATTCAACAACATAACAAATATAGTACAAGCCTAATTCAAGTGTTTGGTTTGAATCATACTATAATTTCAGATACAAGTTTTTGTATTAACATTTTGGTGACCCCGACGTGATTCGCAATCTTCTGATAGTGATTATACAGAGGACATCTAATCACGCCAGCAACCTTATCATCAAATCTAGAGAAGGCCTATATGATGAAACCAAATCAATTGCTAGTTCTACTATTGCATACAGGTGACGCCGTTAAGGCGATCATCCGTAACTTTAAAAAGGATTCAGTCAGTTGAAAAACAGCAGTTACATATTTCAACGGACGAGCACAACGCCTCACAGAACTTTGGAAGCAGTTCGAAGATCAAGATAATAGGCTACGATCACTTGATGTTGCTACAAACTTGACCACAAGTCACGAGTACTTCACTGAGGACTTTTGCTTAAAAATGAGCAAACTAGCTAAATCATATTTAGAAATATTTAAAAATGAAGCTAGCTTCTCAAAACATCCGCTCAAGATCATCGAAACCCGCTTAGTACGAATCATGACGTCCCTTCTTCCCAGAAGCAATGACATCTAACTCATGAAGTTAGTACTCCTGGAGATACCACTCGACAAGGGATCATCCGCAAGGTAACGGCTAGGATGACCGCCTAAGGGCGAAAGTTAAAGGGCTCCACAATTGGCGATGAAAGCTATCCCCATGCATATTAAAGCGTAAAACTAGACACCATCAACAAGCTTTGGAACCAAATCCAAGAATTAAATTATAAGATTCTTGAAATCACTAAAGATCCATTGGCCTCTGGTTTTAATACTGAAGATTTCTACATACTGAACGATTTAGATCAGAAAAAGGTAACAAACCTGTCCATAATGGTTTACAAGCTCCACGACGTTGGTGCATCACATGCAACTGTTGAAATACCAAGTGCATCGATCTGAAGCTCATTACAGCTGCCAAAGGTCACCATACCGTAGTTCGATGAACTCTACTTAAAATGGTGGCAGTTTTATGAGTTGTTCTCTAAAAAGTTAGATTAGCAACCGATATCTGCAGTCCAAATAATGTGGTATCTGAAAAGCAATGTATCTGATGAAGCAGCGCACCTAATAAGCAAGTTATCACTATCAGAAGCCAACTACGTTAATGCATGGAAAACGCTGCAGACCGGTATAACAACAAACAAATTCTGGTAGCAAACTTCGCACAAAATAATTAATCAATCACCGGGTACATCAACTGCATCGGCCATTAAGGGTCTTCGTGACACCACCAAGGAATGCTTATTGACACAAAAAAACCTTGCAGTTGAGACAACTTCATGGGATAAAATATTGCTGCACACGTCAGGTTCGTTCAGTCGGTAAAGGAACCTAAGAAAGTACCCACGATCGTCAATTTGCTATCCTTTTTAGAGATTCAGTTCCTATCAATGGAAGCTTTAAGTTAGAAGAAGAAGCTCACACTTCATCGATAGCAGTTTTTGCAACTTTTGTAACAATGGAATCCACAATCTCTATAAGTGCAGCAAGTTTTTTCACCAGCCAGCATCAACCCAGCTTCAATGGGTTCAGAAACAGGAACCTTGCGTAAATTGCTTCAAAAAAGGCCACACATCCAAAAGTTGCAGTTCAATTAGCTACAAAAAGTGTATGAAAATACACAACACGTTGCTGGTTTTGCAACACACATCGCAACAATCCCCACAGCAGTCGGGTCTACGTCCCGGGATCGATGCAGGATGTTCCATCCTGCCCAAGGACTGCAACACCCCCATTACAGGAAGCTTTCCTATACAGCAACAGCTGCAGGGGTGGTCCCAACAGCAGCCGGGCTCACGCCCTGGAACCGACGCTGGATGTTCAATCCTGCCCAGGGACTGCACCACCCCCAATACAGGAAGCTTTCTAGGGCTACAACAACAACAACATTCCTCAAAACCAAATTCAGAGTCAAAATCAGAAAACACACGCACTGAATTAGGTGCTCAGCCAATTTCATCATCAGACAACGCTGTGGCAATAACATTAGCAGCCACAAATGCTGCAGGGAGCCGCCAGGGCTATGATCTATTAGCAATAGCAAAGGGGATTATCACTGCTCCTAACGGTATTTCAAACCCATTTAGGGCAATACTTGATTCCGGATCACAAATAAGTCTTCGCGAATCGAAATGCGTAATACAAAAAGACTCGGAAAATATCAAACTATCATGTAAGAGTCGAGATGAAGTCAAGGGATCTCAACTTTTCAGCAAATCTAGATGCGTATGTGCTACCAAACATCATACCACCACAACCAAGTACACATATTGACATTTCAACGTGGAATATTCCAAGCAATATTCTATTGCCAGATCCCCAACTCAATATTCCTGAGAAGACAAATATTCTCCTTAGAGTAGAGTTCTACCACAAACTCATTCAAAAGAACAATACGGCTTTATGACGACTTACCAGTGACGCAGAACAGTGCTCTCGGCTGGATTGTAGGTGGTTCAATCACGAAAACTGCATCACTAAGTTCGCAATGTACAGTTACTTGTGCGTTATTTGATACCCCTATATCGTTAAAAGAAACCATAGAACAACTCTGGAAATCAGACAAGCTTAATACCAGCAAAAGACAACTCCCACCTTCTGACAAGTTATGTGAGATGGACTTTAATCAGGGTGTACATTAGACTGGTCGCAGCTTGTATGGGATTTTTTTTTTAATTTTTAATATATGCACTGTCAAAAATATGAGGTTCGGCGATCCGACGGTGCCGAGTGGGGCCTAAATTATCCAAATTTATTAAAACCACACATTTGGTCCTATTTTTTAATGGTGTTTTATAACTTTTTGCTAGAAAAAATATAATTCATTGGATAAAACAGAATTATAATTACCTAATAAGTATTTTTGCACTCTTATTATTATTAAAGTTTTAAATATTACCACTTGCATGGTAATTTCAGCATTGCAGTTCCAATATAAAGAAAACATAAAAGCGTTTTTTTTATCTTGGGATTCCCCAAATTAAAAATAACTATGTGAACAAGAAAGAAATACCTTTTAAGATTTAGTTTAGTCTTATTTCTTTTAGACTTTGTTTCACAGTTCGAAATAAAAACACTAAGATTAAACGTTAATGTACCATACCGTGTTTTTCCACGAACGGTACACATTACACATTATGCATACTAACTAAGACGGTCGGTTTATAGTCAAACTTCCCTTTTAGAAAAATCCGGAGGTTTTGGAAAAATGAAGCCATCCCGATACAATATGTAAAATTCATGAAGCAACATGAACAATTAGGCCACATGCAAAAGTCAATATTGATATCATGTGTGGACCAAAGAACTTTATTCCTCACCACATCATACTGAAACCAGATAGCTCCACAATAAAACTTAGGGTGGTCTTTGATGCGTCATCAAAAACTTATTTAGGCTACTCATTGAATGGTTTAATGTATACTGGTCCAACTGTTCTAAGTGATTAATTCTCAATTCTCCTCCCATTTCGACTACCAAAATTCATATTTACAACAGATATCAAAAAGTGGTATCGACAAATTCTATTTGATCCAAGCAATCATTGCACCTATTAATTATTACAAACTAACCACGGTTACGTATGGAACACGTGCGGTGCCTTACCTGGCCTCGAGATGTCTACAGAAAACAGCTGATAAAAACTCTGTCAAGCTCCCAGACGGCTCTCAGATGCAGAAGGATAATTTTTATGTGGACAATTGTCTTGGAGGCTCAGACAGCCTCAATAAAGCAATTAAAATGCAAGAGGAACTCATCACCATTTTAAAACAACCTGGTTTCAATTTTAAAAAATGGTGTGCAAACCTATTACAATTGCTTAAAAACATCCCTATTGATGCTCAAGAAGTGAATTTGGATTTCAATGGTAGCAATACGAACACCATCAAAACACTTTGACTATTTTGGTTGCCCAAGACCGATCAATTCTGCGTCGAGGTGAAACTTAACCAACTTCAAGTAATTTCATAGCGTACTGCAACTTCTGATATAGCAAAATGATTTGATCCCCTTGGACTTCTCTCTCCTGTGGTCGTTAAGGCAAAGACTTTTATTCAACAATTGTGGCAACAAACCCTAGATTGGGATAAACATTTACATTATAATCTTTGCGAAACCTGAAAGGTGTTTAGAAACGATTTAAGCAGCTTAGACGGCTTTAAGATATCACGTCATCTATTCAATGGGGAGATTCCAGTGAAATCGCAGTTGCATGTGCTTGCAGACGCATCTGAGAAGGCATTTGGTGCGGTGTCATATATTCGCGCAATTCTCAAGGATGGACGCGTGATCGTACGACTACTGTGTGCAAAATGACGAGTGGCTCCTTTAAAACAGCAGACACTACCCAGACTAGAACTATGTGCAGCAGTTATAGCGGCCAAACTTGCAGATAAAATGAAAAACGACTTCAAGCTGCAGAATACACCAATACATCTATTGACTGACTCCAAAATTGTGCTGTCCTGGAAAAACGTTTAATCCACCTCCTTTAACACCTTTGTGGCCAATAAAATATCAACAATCCAGACATTAATGCTACCTTATCAATGGCGACATGCCAGATCAAAAGATAACCCCGCTCATGTATTGTCTAGAGGACTTCAAGCAGTGGAACTGCCAACATGCAATTTATGGCTTTACGGACCTCTTTTCCTTCACGCAAGGGACGAGTCATCACGCAAAATTTGTGCCGCTTCCAGCAATAAAACATAAATAAATAAAATTAAATATCAACTGATAATTATCTTGTATACAGAATCAATCACGAAAATTCCTTTAAGACGCTGCAGAGAATTGTAAGCAATTTAAGGATACCAAATATGCTTCGTCCAAAAGATTTATGCTTGACTTCAAGAAATTTGGATAACTCACTCTTCTTACTCATCCACAAAATTAAAATTGCTGACTTCACACAAGAAATTTAACAACTTCAGAAGCACAACGAGGTAAAAACAGGCAGTTCAATTAGCAGCCTGTCAGCTTTCCTCGATGAGAGAAGGATACTAAGAGTAGGGAACAGATTAGCGGCATCATTCATATCATACGATGCGAAACATCAAATGCTGATTTCCTACAATGATCCCATCGTAGGACTTCTATTCACAATGGTTCATGAAGAAAACAAGCATTGCGAACCACAAGCACTATTGTATATTATACGACAACGATTTTGGCCAATAAAGGGCAAAATAATCTCGATAAACAGTCCAGACATGCATTAGATGGATCAGGGTACGGTCACAACTAATCCAGCAATTAATGGAAAATCTACATCAACCTCGTGTCACTCCTGCTCGCCCCTTTATAAATGCTGGAGTTGACTATTGTGGACCATTTTGGATTCATCACAAGACTAGAGTAGAGACTAGGCCAACCATAGCATATGTGGCTGTATTTTGTTGTTTCGCAACTAAGGCAACACATCTTGAAGCATTCATTGGTGCATTGCAATGCTTCATCAGCCGTCGAGGTCGGTGTCAAAACATATATTCTGACAACGCCACGAATTTTATTGGTGCAAAAAATCAACTACCAACAAGAAGGTATCGTCTCCACTTTTAGCCCAAAGGGTATTCAATTCATTTTGCATTTTGGTGGGTTATGGGAAGCTGAAGTGAAATCAGCAAAACATCTCTTGTGACGCAGAGTTGCATCAGCATCTCTAACACAGGAAGAACTGGAAACAATTATAGTAGAAATTGAGGCGATTCTTAACTCTCGCCCATTGACGCCAATGTAAATGATCCAAATGATCTTGAGGCGCTAACTCCTGGTTACTTTCTTATTGGTGAGGCGCTCACATCGCAAATAGACAGCTGTGCAGCTACAGTAAATGTATCAGGCTTATCCCATTGGAAACTTGTTTCTTATCTTAAACAAGAGTTCTGGAAACGATAGTCTACTGAATACCTAAATCAGCTCCAGCAACGTTATAAGTGGACTAAGCAGTGTCCTAACATCAAGATTGGAGACATGGTAATAGTCAAGGAAGACAACTTACCAGTGATGAAATGGCCCTTGGCGAGAATTTTACAAACTCACCCGGGTGATGATGGTGTCGTTAGAGTCGTAGAAATAAAATCTACTAATGGAGTATTCAAACGGCCAATACACCAACTTGCTCTCTTACCTATCGACCAAGACTCGAAAGCAACAGTTGATGGCATAGATGATAATGATCAAACTGTTGATAAACTCCCCTTTAATTGCAGTAAAGAACCCAAGGTCAAAAGAAAGAAAACATGCATTAATCCTCTTCTACTGCCATTAGTACTCGGAAACCCAGTCGAAAATAAAACATTTGGAACAAAGCTAGGAATCCATTTGAAGCAAATTGGTCAACTACCGAATGGAATATATTTGTTTACTATGATTTGGCCACTTACTGGTCGGAAACATCAATTCTAACCAATGGCACAAAATCGTTACAAGGACTTTGTAAAATGATAAGGCAAAACGAATCATCTCTAAATATCATTAATCACTTAAAGCAACTAGAAGGTGAATTGCAGCTAGAGAATCGACTATTGCGAAGCAAAAGAGGAGCCCTGAATATAGTTTAAATTGTTTCTCACTTGTAATTTGGAATACTAGACTCAGAGTATGCTGACCAAATATCTGATACCATTCTACAAGTAAAAGAAAATAAGTCATTTCTACTAAAATTGTTCAAAAATCAAACATCAATTGTAGACAAAACAATTAATATCATACGACAGAATCAAATGGCAGTAAAGGCAAGATTTGAGCAATTAGAACAAAAAATAAAAACCTTTTCAGAAACTATGAAAAACATCGGTAATTGGCTAGTTCAAGTACAATTTTTACAACTATTTAATGCTGGAGTCCTAGAGTTAACGTTAATTGCAAACAACGTAAGAGATATACAGTCATCAATTCTCAACACACTTATCGATATGGATCACGGCAAAATCAGTTCATTGTTATTAACTCCAAAGCAGTTACAAGGTGAAGTGGATCAGATTGTCACCCTGACTGGACAAAAATGTATATACTTTAATAAGATCCTCATGCACAAGCCTTGGCAAAGTCTCCGACTTATCGATAAAAAGGTATGACATGCAATCCATGAATCAATTAACCTCTGTTAGCCTGGATAATGCGGATAACAAAAATATGAAGGAGTTACTAACTTTACAGAAGTCATTAAAGATACAAGAAATGTTGGATCTACCGAACAAACTTAAGTCCCACCAAGAGCACAGTCATGCAGTTGGCTACCTAGCACTTTTACTAAGTTTGGTGACACTAATTATACTGCTAGGTAAATATAAGAAAAAATGTAAGGCCAACAAAAACTGAGATTACTCACGAAACCATCGAATAAAAACATAGCAATGTGACACCGATACCAATGCCCAGTCAAGAAGTTCATAGATTTGTCCTAGATGTCTAATTTAATCAAATCTCTTGGATATAGTTACTGTCCTGTTTTTTTTCTTCAACCTTGATGAAAGTCCGTGTAACGCGGGGGAGTATGTTTAAATTCATATACAAAATTTATAATTTATATATATAGTGAATACCCTTAATGTTAAGTATTGTTAAGTGAATACTCGTAATATTGCATGTATCAAATTTCCTTTAATTATAATTGGTCAATTTCAAGTTTATTTTAATTTAATATCTCAAATTACATTTCATTTTTTTTGTTTGTTTGTTTCTTTGGTTATGATTGGTTTTAAGTTTATTTTTATCTTAATATCTCAAATTCCATTTATTTTATTTGTTTAACGTAGCATTATTCGTATTTAATTTTAATATAAATATTTTCAATAAATTTGACAAATTAGGCATTTCTTTTTTGTAGCAAGCAAGAATCTTTGTTTTTATTCCTGAATTGCCTAATTTTCAAGTTTCAAGTGCTTGAAGATTCAACAACAAAACAAATATAGTACAAACCAAATTCAAGTGTTTGGTTTGAATCCTACTATAATTTGAGATACAAGTTTTTGTATTCAAACGTAGATATAACACTTCTCAAGATATCCCATAAAATGTATTTAAGTCGTATGAGCCGTGTCACACCCCGTGATCGTATCACCATAACTTTTGGCTCGAATAAGGAAAATATTATAAAAATTAATCGTGCAACATTTTGAAATACGCGCCCAAAGTTATTTGATCACTTTTATCATTTCTGCGTGATATTATAAATCTCATTTGAGTATTTATTTAATTTAACACTAACTTTTTACTTTTTAAATATTTTTATTTTTTAACCATGATTTTCAGTTTTCAAAAGTAGTCTTAAATCAAAGTTTTTTAAGAAATTTTAAGCTTACATTTATAGCTATCCCTTACAATATCTAATTTAAAAAAAAAAACATAAATTCTGAGTTTAAATTTAAAGAAGAAAATATAACATGTAAGAACGCATAAAACTGTTTGATTAGTCGAACATTGGGCCGATATGGGTTAAAAAGGTCCCCAATTTTGTCATCCGCACTCTTCCGCAGCCAATTTTTGTGTTTTTTTTCGGCTCAAGGATTATAATTTAATATAAAATAAGAATGATGGTCGTATCACATCGAGAAATACAACAAATTGTAATACACCGTGACTATTTGTACCCCTAAGTGTTGGCTTATTATAGGGCGAGCCACGCAAAAACACAGATGGCTAAAAAGCCGAAGTTTAGGTTTGAGACTTAATGAAAACACAGGCTGTCGAGCCGATTTAGCGTTTAGATTAATTCTAGTTTATTTCAATAA
>NDXZ01112744.1:0-11396 GCA_003055125.1 Paykullia maculata | reverse complement strand
TCGGTATAGCCGAATATAACGCTCTTACTAGTTTATACTCATTTCATCTATAATGTAATATTCTTACTTTAGACGTAGAATTTTGGACATCTGCACAAGGCACATATAAATATATTTTAGATAATTTAATTGACGGTGTGTTCTTGTAATACATGCATTTTTTAAAAATACATAAATAGTTTTTAATTATTTTTATTTCCTTATAGAGCTGAGAATTTGGATAGTGTAATGTTTCGGATGGGTGTCTTAGCTACATTGAGATCGCGCGTTTTGGGTGGTTCTGTTATTGGTGTAATGATAACTGCTTCTCATAATCCCGAACCGGATAACGGTGTCAAGTTAATTGATCCCAAAGGAGAAATGTTAGATCCCAGCTGGGAAGTCATAGCCACAGAACTTGCTAATGTTACAGACTTAGAACTGGAAGAACAAGTTGCAAAGATAGTGAAAGAAAATAATATTGATATTGGAACATCATCGAATGTATTTGTGGGCATGGACAATCGTTATCACAGTCCAAGATTACTGAAAGCCGTAGCCGACGGAGTTATAGCTTTGAAGGGGAATGTCAAAGAATATGGCATTGTAACCACACCAATGATGCATTATTTTGTTGTTGCAGCCAACACTAGAGGTGCTTATGGACAACCGAGCGAAGAAGGCTATTATGCAAAGTTGATAAAAGCTTTCGAGTCGTTAAGAGGCGATAAACTAGAGAATGGTAGCTATAAAAATCGGTTGCTGTTTGATGGTGCCAACGGCGTAGGCGCCCGCAAAATGTTGCAATTCATTAAGAGAATGAATAAATCTCTAGATGTCGAAGTTTTCAATAAAGGCGATGGCAAAATAAATCATGAATGTGGGGCTGATCATGTTAAAGTTGGCCAAAAAGTTCCAATTGACATGCCAAATGCGGAGCCTAATACAAGATGTGTTAGTGTAGATGGTGACGCTGATAGAATTGTATACTTCTTTACCGACGAACATGGCGTATTTCATTTATTAGATGGCGATCGTATTGCAACACTGGTAGCTGATTATCTAATAGATTTAGTGCAACGTTGTGGTATAGATATAAAACTTGGTCTGGTACAAACTGCTTATGCTAACGGTGCCTCTACAGACTATATAGTAAATAAATTGAACGTACCAGTAGCATGCGTACCAACCGGAGTAAAGCATTTACACCACAAAGCCTTAGACTTCGATATTGGTATATATTTCGAAGCCAATGGTCATGGAACTATCATTTTCAGTGAATTAGCCAAGAAATTAATTGTCAAAACCGTAAAAGAAGGTAACGCAGACGCAAAACGATTCTTATTAGTTATGGATTTAATTAACGAAACTGTCGGTGACGCTATATCCGACATGCTTTTGGTGGAAACAATACTTAATCACAAGGGCTGGGATGTTAAGGAATGGTTAGGCTGTTACGAAGATTTGCCTAATTTACAACTCAAAATTAAAGTTCAAGATCGTAGTGTTATACAGACCACAGATGCGGAAAGAACTTGTGTTACTCCCATTGGCTTGCAGGATGCTATAAATGAAACCGTGGCCAACTACAAGAGAGGTCGTGCTTTTGTTCGTCCTTCGGGAACTGAAGACATAGTTAGAGTATATGCTGAAGCGTCGACAAAAGAGGTATATTTTAACGTCAAATTATAATTATTTCCTAATTTATCTTTTTGTTTGTTTTTGTTTTAGGAATGTGAAAATCTTGCCTACGATGTTGGTATTTTAGTTCAAAAAATGGCTGGAGGCATTGGACCTGAACTTGCTCATCCAAATAATTCCATTAAAGCTCATTTCTAAATGTGTTCTTAGTATACATAAGTATGCACATACTTATTTAACAATGTCATTTTAAAAATTAATTCCTGTTTTTAAAGTTTAAAAATAAGAGAAAAATTTACCTGTCTTTGAGTTTAGTATGTATATAACAGTTCTTAAGTTAGACAACCAAGTTTTATCTCAAATCTTGTTTATTATATGCATATATATACAATGCTAATTATAGAGACCAAAAATGATGTGTTCTTAATTTTGAGTGTATGAAGTTTTTTTTATTATTTTGTGAACTCTTTTATTTGTATTATTGTGCTTAAATAGAGATTATTAAGTTAAGTTAAATAAAGATTTGTTTCAGAAATTTAAACCGTTTAAAGTTTTTAAACGTATGTATTGTATGTAGATATGTGTATTATTAAATCTGCCTTGTTCATAAAGTTAAGAAAAAAGTAAAAAAGTATTAAGTAGAGAGTGTCATAGAATAAATATGGATTAGTAGTTCGTCGTTAATGTCTTTAGATATTTAAACTAAAATATATAATTACCTGGATCACTGTTTCACCAATTTTACGAACTGTTTACTCCATCAGCCAACTTATGTAGAAAGTAACGGGTAACAAAAAAAAAAACCAAATTAGAGTACGGACAATACAGCAAATTTTTTGACTTTTCTGCCATTATACTCCACAAAGTGACTCTTCGAAAGTTATGTGATACATATGTATATTTAAATAAAATAGTGATATCTATGCCAAGGCATTTTGACTATCAGGTTAATCTAGTAAATTAGCTTATTACTTTTTTAATTTCTATGTCAACTGCAACTGATCAGTTGACTTTTATTTCCGTCATATGTCTGTCAAATTTGTTTTGTTATATTTTAGTTAAAATTAAACTAGTGTTTCACAGTGCTTGTTTTTATATTATTAGTTTACCAAAATCTGCTGGCAGCAATAATTTTGACATCGTAGATATTGTATACATATATTCACATTTATTTACAACTAGCTGAGTGAGGACAAAATTTACTAAAACCCAAGGCGCATCAACATTAGGTGGCGTTGAGATTACAACAAGTAAAACTTTGTTGTTTTTTCGTTGTTGAGATGTCAAGTGAATCAAGGCAAATTTTTGTTGTTTTAGTTATTTGCGGGAGCTAAAAGAGATAAACATAAACAACTTTTAATAGATGAATTCGTAATTATGCGAAAAAAAAAAGTAGATCAGCTGGCTTTTCGACACCACCTGGTATTTATGCGCCTTGCTAAAACCATTGCAAGCCTCTTCTATTTATTTTTTCACATATTTTGCTTTAACCATTTTATCATCATCATGACAATTAAAGCAGTAATTTTTACTTTTGTTTTACATATAAAATATAAAAAAATTTAAATGTCATCCCTGAGATGTAAAAATTGTATATAAAATTTTAAAGAATATGGCAACTTTGTTCACAGTTCTGCCACGATTTTTCTTTTGTGCTAATTTTTCTGATGCAATACGCTACTTTTTATTATTGAATTAAACAATAAAAAGCCTAAATCAAATTGTAAATTGCAAAAAATTTTTAAAAAGCAAACATGGAAGGTGAAGTTGTAAGTAAATTTCTAAATAACACAAAAGTTAATGCATGGTTAAAGTTAAATTTTTTTATTTATTTTGAGGTTATGGAAGTTATTAAAGGTGTCAAAAAAAAAAGTAAAAATTGTTTGCTTCTTTCTAGGTTGATCCTGCACTTTCGACGAGGAGAAGAAAGAAGAAGACTTTCGATTTGGACGCTGCTTTAGGTTTAGATGACGGTTCTAAAAAAGAAGAAACTAAAGAAATTGCTGCTGATGATGATGCAGCCGCAAATGAAATTGATGACAATTTAGATTTAGAAAGTTTTGGTAAAAAGAAAAAGAAGAAGAAGAAGGCCTTTAACTTAGATGAATTGGAAGGAGCTTTACCTAAAGAAGGTGATGAAGTGGTCGGTGAAGAAAAAAGCGGCGAGCCGACGGAAACCGATGAACACTTAGAAGCGGAACGTGATTCCGACAAAGATTACTCCTACGATGAATTATTAAAGCGCATATTTGAAATTATTTTGGATAAAAATCCTGAAATGGCTGCTGGACGTAAGCCCAAATTTGTCATGAGACCACCACAAGTATTGCGTGTAGGCACTAAAAAGACTTCTTTCGCGAATTTCCTTGATATTGCTAGAACCCTACATCGTTTACCAAAACATTTATTGGATTTCTTGTTAGCCGAATTGGGTACCAGTGGTTCATTGGACGGTAATCAACAACTTATTATTAAGGGACGCTTTCAGCCAAAACAAATTGAAAATGTGCTGCGTCGTTATATTAAAGAATATGTCACCTGCCATACATGTCGTTCACCTGAAACTATTCTGCAAAAAGACACCCGTCTTTTTTTTCTTCAATGCGAATCATGTGGTTCTCGGTGCTCTGTAGCTAGTATTAAATCTGGTTTCCAAGCTGTTACTGGCAAGCGTGCCGCCATCAGAGCGAAAACCACATAAATTTCAGTGCGATTTATTTATACTATACCTACATATGTAATTTTCTGTTATGTACTCTATTCAAACAAGTCACTCCCCCTCCCAAACAAAAATTAAAGCCGAACCATGTCATCATTGAAAAGGTTATTACAAAGTGGAAATACGACAGGTTCGTTTTATATAGAACATTTCAATTTTATATTTTTAAAAAGAAAAAATAAAACTATGATTTAATATAAAAAAATAAGTTAAAGAAAACGTTTCCTGTTTTAATCAAAGCTTTTTAGACACATACAATTATTTTTATACCAGTCTATTAAATAGTCTTTAAAGGCTATTTCTAAGTCGCGGCATATTTTTGTATCGCTCATTAAAGAATAAACATTTAGTGATGTTTCCCCTCGAAAGTGAACTGGCTTACCGTATACAAGGACTTTAGAACCCCTTTCTATATTAGAAAAGTCTATCTGATTTTTAGCCGTATATAGCAAATTCTGCAAGCTATTGACAACCTCGTTTTTGTTCTGGGCTAACATGTTCCTCCTTACCGCTTGTAGTTCGTTTTCCAATTTCCATATCTCATCCGTATATTTTTTGCTTTGAAACAGCTTTAGTTCCAAAGTTGCTGTTCCATCATCAAGTACATAATTATAGCATACTTTCGAATCTCTTCCTCTACCAATTATTTTACCATATACGAGACAATGTTTAAATTTAATTTTACTGGAAAAAATGTTGATCACATTTGCTCTATCTTTTTCAAAGGAGTTTTCATTTAGATTTTGCACATGCTTTAACAGTAAGGGAATGTATTTAATGACCTCTTTAGAATGATGTGGTTGTTTAGTGTTGCAGACTTTTCTAACTTCATTGGCTGATATTGACTCGTCTTCCTTTCGAATAAAAAATAAATCAAGCTGTTCCTCAAAATCCATAGGAAAATGTAAACAAATTGAAAATAAATATGTGTGTAGTTCATAATTTGGCGCATTTATTGAGAGGAACAAATGTTAAATTGTTTTTTTTAATTCCATTGTTTCATAATACACGCATACATATGTCAGCAGTGAGCAAAAATCAATTAAAGCCACTAAAATTTTTATTTATGTATATACATAACTTTTAATACAATCATTTGAGTGGTGGCTATTAGGTATTTGACATTTTGTTGAACGAGCAATTTTAACAAAATTTAAATAAACGAAATACTTTATTTTTAATCTGAACCAAAGTTCTGGCAAAATAGCTATGCCTTACTATTGTATTTTCTTAATTGGGTATATTAAAATTAAGTGATTCTGTCAATATTATATAATAAACTTCTATTAATAATGCCTTTTTACGTGAACGGTCACAGCAGCTAACGCTTACATGAAAAAAATAAACGAATCAAAATTTTTAACCTTAGTAGAAATTTAATAAAAAATTTCACAATAAAACTAGCTGATTCCTAAGGGCTACAATGGATTGTACCATGGGCTACAATTAATGATTTTCATCGGTGTAAATTATATAATAGTGCTATATAAATCCTCATCTGTCAACGAATGTTCCATATTCAACATGTCCCAAAAAAATCGCATGTCTGAAAACCCTAACAAATACAGATATATATATTGCTTCAAATACCTGACGGCACTAAAAAAAATCGAACTTTTAATTGTAGTGGCATCGCTTTTTTTCCGTGAACACATATTTGCTTTGTTTATACTCTATCCGAATTGTGGTAATATTGTGAAATTAATATTAACCTAAAACTGCATATTTCTTGGCTGACGAACAGTATTTCTAATTCATTTTTAAAACTCCATAGGTGCGACTAATCGAGCTATGTCTGGTGGCTCTCTTATAACTCTAAAAGAAGAATCAGTTGATGGCAATGCTGCTGCAGCAGCTGCTACGAACGCCAGCAGCGTTCAACCGCAATCAACGGCTGCATCTCAGCAGAATGGAGCTTCGAGTTCGGGTGGAACAGGAAATAGTGCTGCACCAGCTGAGGGAACCAGGCAAAACAGTTTGCAGCGTATTCAACAGCGAAAGCAGAAGGTGTTTAACTTACCAGTGGCTCAAAAATTAGCCAAACTTTCGATGTATTCAGCTTGCCAGTCTGAAGGATGTCGTTGTACTGGTTGGAAGACGCCACAGGAGAACCGCCATCGGGATGTCGAATCGTCGTATTGTCCAGAGTTCAACGAAGAGTGTCGCAACACTAGCTGTCGTCATTCGCTGCAGACCCATATTGCTCATTTGGATGGAATTTCCGGCTCCGAAATGAACAATCTATTGGGTGCTATTATAGACATGGAAAATCTGTTTATGTCTATGCAACGTGTGGATGACGAGGATACAAAAAAAGTTTATCTCTATCTATTTCGTTTGTTGCGACAGTGTGTAATAACAAGGCAACAGGCCGTAATCCGTGGACCCTTAGGAGACCCACCATTTGAGTCACCCTGTATAGCTAAGGCAGTTTACTCGTTTGTGTTTTATAAATACAATCATTTAAGTCCAAATGAACTGCAAACCATGACTGAAGTGGCAAAAACATTTTTAAACTTCCTTAACCACTACAATTTCGAACCACCCTCCATGAGGAGAGCCGATTTGAAGAACGATGATGCCTCTACGTATAAAATAAATTATACCAGATGGTTAGTTTTTTGCCATGTACCCGCCTTTTGCAATTCCCTAAGACATTTTGAGACTTCACTGGTTTTTGGTCGCACGCTCCTACGTACTGTTTTCCAGTACATGGCTCAACAACTGAAAAAGAAGTGTATTTCTGAACGTGATCGCTTTCCAGCCGATAAAAGGTCTATAATAACACAAATGCCAAAATTCCTAGAAGCCCTTAAAGGGGAACTTCTAAAAGACGACTCACCAATATGGGATCAATCGTATCGTCCACCCACTGCATTTTTGCTACAACAGCGTAAGAGACAACAGGACACGGCTGCAACTAGTGCGGCGGGAATATCCAATAGTCTTGTTTCAACTACGGCAAAAAGATCGAATATTAGTGGGGAACCAGTACATAAAAGGGCTAAAAAAGATATCGAAAGATCTGCTGGGTAAGTTTATCTCCTTATTTTTAGTAGCTGTGATTAAGCCAGGCAATATGTACGAAAAATACTGTATTTTAGATTTTTTGCTTATGTTAAACTTTTGTAAAGCTTGTGAAATAAATAAATTTATTTTTTGAAACTTTTTTAAAAATTGTGAAATAAAATGTTTATAGTAGTTCAGATGTTGTTTTCCCTGTTTGCCAACCGATTTGGAAAAAAACAAGTTTACCATTTAGTACTCACAGATATGCACAATATAACACTATCTATGCATATAAAAATGCGCAAAAGGCAAAACAGATCACATTTGACCTGTTTTTCAACTGATTTTGAAAAAATATGTCATATGTACATGAACTTCAGATCAGTATTGCTACTAAACTTATGCAACGAGAAAATAAAACAAAGCAGCCCAATAAAAAAATTGTTTTTCTTTAAAATAAGTGTAATGAAAAGCGTAAACAATAAAAAAGTAACGAAATTTATTTTTTATTTGAATCAGGTGCAAAAAAAAAACGAAACTGTTATATTTTCTTTGGTAAAATTTCGAAATACTAATAATTATTCGATGTTAGAATTTATGAAAACAAAGTATTTATTTGTCGTTTTAAAACGCAACTCCGACAGCAATTGATTTTTATAACCCTGAATATTTTTAATATTAATTCCAGGACTATATTTAATGCTTATTTATGTACATATGTACATATTTATGAAGAGATAGATGAAAGATATATTGAACAAAAATAAACTATTATTTTGTTTCATGAATAAAGACTAATCAAAACACTTCGTAAATCGGATTTTTTTAATAATCAAATCTTTATAAAACAGATATTTTATTACGACTATATCGTATATCGACTATATCACCTAAAATTAAAGAGGGCGTAAAAGCCAAAAAGTAGTTTTAGTAATAGTTTAAGAATAGTCGTACTATATTAGTGCACATAAACCAAGCACTTAATATGTGTAAAAAAATAACTGTATCATTGAGTTGCAATACTAGTTTTAAAATAGTTTCTACTTTATTAAGTTTCTATCCCTTTTTTAAATTTATAAACAGTCTTGATTGATTCTTTTCCATTTAAGGTGATGATATCTACATATGTGCATATTTAGATTTATATGTGTTTAAGTAATATTTTACTATTATTTAATTTTACAGGGATACCGTCTATGAAGATCTTTCCGACGAAACTGTTTTGCGCGCCCTAAAAGCCATTTCCGAGTCAAAGGCCATTAACAAAACCGAAATTTTGTTCCCGGTTAATGTATCGCGTGATGAAAATGTCAAGGCGGAAGAACAAAAACGTGCCATAGAGTTTCATGTTGTGGGCAATTCGTTGACAAAACCTGTTGATAAACAAACTATACTTTGGCTTTTGGGATTGCAAAGCGTATTTGCTCATCAACTGCCTGAAATGCCACGGGAATATATATCGCAGTTGGTGTTTGACACAAAACACAAGACTCTGGCGCTTATTAAAGAGAATATGCCAATTGGTGGTATTTGTTTTAGGCCATTTCCCGATCAACAATTTACGGAAATTGTTTTCTGTGCAGTTACAATGTCGGAACAAGTTAAAGGTTATGGCACACACCTTATGAATCATCTTAAAGATTATAGCATTCAAAAGAATATACAGCATTTGCTTACCTATGCTGATTGTGATGCTATTGGCTATTTTAAGAAGCAAGGATTTTCCAAGGACATAAAGTTAGCGCGACCAGTATATGCGGGTTTTATTAAGGAGTATGATGGTGCTACTCTTATGCATTGTGAACTGCATAAAAACATTGTTAATACACAATTTATATCAGGTAATTGAGCCATAATTTTAATATGAAAAAAATGTATTTTAAATCAAACTTTTTTAATTCGTTAGTAATAAGACGCCAAAGTGAAATTCTTAAAGAGCTTATTGCCCAGCGTCATAACGAAGTACAAAAGGTACGCCCTGGGTTAACTTGTTTTAAAGAAGGTCTCCCATCTATACCTGTAGAATCAATACCTGGTTTGCGTGAAATCGGCTGGAAACCTCAAATGCGTGCCCAAAGAACATCAAGACCTTTGGAAGAATCCTCAGATCCAGAAAAATTGGCAGCCTCATTTGGTGCCGTGTTGCAATCGGTACGTCATCATGCCTCTGCTTGGCCTTTCCTTAAACCTGTAACAGCTGCTGAGGTGCCCGATTATTATGATCACATAAAATATCCCATGGATTTGAAAACTATGGGCGAACGCCTAAAGAAGGGTTACTATGTCACACGACGACTGTTTATGGCCGATATGGCTCGTATATTTTCCAATTGCCGTTTTTACAACTCTCCAGAAACTGAATATTATCGTTGTGCTAACAATTTGGAACGTTACTTTCAGACTAAAATGCGTGAATTAGGTTTGTGGGATAAATGATGTCGCGCTCTATCTGCTAGTTTTGAACCCCCCATTGAGAAGATTGGTAAAGATGAAGCAGTCGGCGATGAGGATGGTGATGACGGTGACGCTACTAAACTCCCCAAAGAAGATAGCGGTCTAATAAACAATTTAAACAATTCTATTACAAACAATTCGTCCCACCAGACTAATCTTAGCAAATCCACATTTGAGAACACTTTTTTGAGTGGAAGTTTAGGTGTTTTTTCTTCTCTCCCTGATGACATATTTACAAATTAATTGAGTTATTTACTACATGCATATACAACAAACATATGAATTTATGAATATTACTTTAGTTATTTTTTTCAAAGACAACAACATTATATTAATGCTGTTTTTTTTTCTTCTATTTATTTTAAGGGTTCTTTACAGTTTTAATAGCAAAAAAAAAAAATTAATAAACGTAAATACATTTTTTTAAAATTAATAAACAATTAAAATATATATTTTTTTTATTGTGCTGTGAAAATCCTGGAAATAACTGGATTTAAAATAACTATTACTTCTTTAGTACCAGACATTTAACATCATCATATATAGTTATTTTTTAATTTTGAGGTTATAATTGATTTTTTTAAGGTTATTCAAAAAGTTTAATGATATTTAGTTCATCTATGGAAATAAAAATATATACATATGTACATACATGTGTACAAACATTTAATTTGTTGTACAAAGAATATACATTTATATGTATCTTTTTGTTTAATTAATTCTTAATTAATATCTTTTTGTTTAAAATTAAACACTTACCGTCATGTTCATAATTAATTTTTAAAATCCCAAAGGTTTACTGAACGAATTTTTCATACAAAATTTGTTTTATATGTAAAAATTGTTTATAAATATGGGAGTTATATTTTAAACACAACATTCTGATTGAAAAATTCAATCAAAATTTTTAAAAATACCAATGGTTTGTTGAATATCATTTTTTTAGACTTTTCGTCTAATGTAGAAAGGGTTAATTTTGTTATCAAGCCAAAACCAAAAACTTTTTATTTCGTATACTGTTTTTCTTAATACCAATTTATTTATTTTAGTGTTATTTAATAATGCTCTTGTGTTATGAAAAAATAAGAAGAAAAAATTTAAGTTTACTTATTTTCGACACTTTTGTGTTAATTAAAAGTAGTTCTGTTAAAGTGATGCTCTGAAAAAAATGCGATCAAGGTAGATTTAAAAAGGTGACTGCAGCTGATAAGCTGACTTTTATTTTCGTCATAAGTTTTTTCTTTTAGCTGACAAATTTTCAACCATGCTCACAACTTAAAGTTGTTTTCAACGAAAAAATATAATATTAATAATTTGGACATTTGAAAGCAATTGCAAATTAAAAAAAAATGATCCATTTGAAATGCTATGTCATAATAACGAATCACATATTTTTTTTATACGTACATATATCATCTATACGATCATAAATGTGACGATTTGTCAAAGGTTTAAAAATGTTAAGCTTAATAGTATGCAGCTAATAGCTAGTATCAAAATAGATTTAAAAAGGTGACTGGGGTCGCGGCCACAAGTTTTGATGTTTATCCATAAACTTTGCCATTAATTTTTTTTTTTTTTTGCTTTAAATTTA
>NDXZ01112625.1:0-12752 GCA_003055125.1 Paykullia maculata | reverse complement strand
AGACAGACAGACAGACAGAGTTTCACTTTTATATATATAGATAATAGCTAACAACAAGGGACATCTATCTATTGCATTTCAAAAATTAGTGTGTTTAATTAAATGAAATCATATTGATGAGATTTTACTGTTTTGCAATTGTATCTGTCATTAAAGTTTAAAGTGTTTTTGCATTGTTCAATTATGTATATATTTTTTATTTATGATCCTTACACACACACGCACATATATATTTCGTTTCCCTCAAAAATGTCTAAATAATTTGGTAATTATTGCCATGTTTTTATAAAAGTTAAAATAAATTGCAAAAGTTTAATTGTTTTTGAAAACCACATTAAATATTATACTTTCAATAAAGATTATATTTATGACACAAAACATAAATGGTAGCTTAACATAAATTTATTATTTTGTTTATTAATTAAGAAATATTTAGTTTTAAAGGACTTTTTAAATTAATTGTAATTAAAAAGTCATTTTTAAAACAAAACAAATCACAACTTGCACTTGTATTGTTTAGTAGCAATTTTTTTAAAAATTATCAAAATTTTTTGATAAACTTTAAAGTAAGTTTATGTAAAATATATTTAATTAAAAAAATCTCTTTAGAAATCGAAATTTTTTAAAAAATAATAAAATTCTATTAAAGCGAATTACCTACCAACTAGTACAAGAACAATATTCAACTGACCCAGGAGCTTTATTTAAATATTTATTACCCTAAAATAATGAATAAAAAATGTTTATTACTTAACCTTATTAAAGCTTTGCAGATTCTCAACTTTTGAAATTAACATTGAAATTTATTTACACAAATGTTCTTTCTAATAATCTTTTACTTTTTATTACAATTTCTATCCTTATCTTACTTTGTGTTGTTTTTAAATAGTTTTCTTAAAAAATATTCAATTTTCTTTACAATAATATTCTGCCAGCGAAAAACTAATAAAAACTTGATATAAAAAATTTAACAAGAAAATGTGTAAAAATGCCTAAATGGACTAACTTAACAATATTACAACTGACTTTATGTGCAAAGATTCAATTAATTTTTTTTCTCAATTTTTTTTTTTTTTCTTCTTAATTCATTCAATAAAATGTAAGTTGGGTGGAGCAACTTACATTTCATTGCAGAGAAAATGTTTTAGAACAATTTTTGTTATTACAGACATTCTTTGTCTTAATGTCTGTATTCTCAGTTGGAGAATTTCTTCGTTTTCTTACAAACATTTTCTTATACGCGCAAGATATTCCTAAAATTGTTAATGTCAGTGTGGTTTTCTGATCATTTTACTTTTACATAAAATAGTTTAGTTATTTTCTCGCGTTTTTATTTCAGTTAGTTTTGGTTTCATTTTAAATACATATATTCATAAGTTTTTGCATACGAAAATAAGTTTAAACACAATTATCATAACCATTGTGCGATAGCAACAACAACCACAACAACAGCATCAGCAACAACTTACTATCAAATTAAATTAAACTTTAACAAAACTTAACGATTGCAAAATGAATTGAGCATAAGTTGAAGGAAATAAGCATAAATATATAAATATGCATCTCAATAATGGCAAAAGTTTTTCGTATTGATGGTATTTTTTAAATTAAATAAAATTAAAGTTAAAATAAATGTTTTAATAAAGATAGTCAGCCTACTTGGGCAGAGAATTTGTTTTTTAAGAATAATTTCATATATTGAATAAAGTTGTGACGTTTTTAAAAGATAAACTAGAAGACAGTTTACAATTTAAACCAACAAAATTAACCCATTTAAAAGGTGGTAACCTTTTTATAGTAACCTTTTTTAGACATATAAGTATTTTCCATAAAAATAACATTTTGTATGACATTTAATATTTGTATTATATTTTAGGGCTCACATAAAATCTAAACAGACAATTTTCTAGTGTGTTTCTTAGATAATCGCTCTATAGTTTGGCCGAGTTCTCATATAAGGACAATTGGTAAAATTATATGAAAACTTCAACATTAAATTTTAAAATCGCAAGACATACTCAGTACAAGTAATTAAATAGATTCTAGTGTAGGGTAATATGGAAAAATATTTTTCAAAATTGTTTAATAAAGAAAAATTTCAAATTGTTATAATAACACAAAATTTAAAACTAATTTAATAAAAGAACTTTTTATTTAATGGAAATTTAAATGGAAGAAATTAGATTTTATGAATAGTTTTTAAAGTTAAATTTTTATTTAAAAAAAGCGAAAACAAATGTTAACTAATTAATTATTCTTAAAATGTTAAAATAAATCGATGTTTATCAAACTCCTTTCGATTTTTTTAGAATTATAATATAATAAATTTCTTAAGCTTATAGTACACGAAATGTAAAAAGCAATATGCGCATGTGACTCTGACGTAATTTAGTCGTCATCACGAAGCGACATTTGCTACATGGCATGTACTTTCACTTTCTAGCTTTAAAAACACCCAGTTGCATTTCGTGTACAATCAAAGTTTTACAACATGTAGCCCCACCAACTCATTTTAAAAATGTTACCGATATGCTAAACATTTTCGTGACGTCTAAGGCACATGCGCATGTTGCTTTTGCATTTCGTGTACTATATAGGCTTTAGCAATTTGAAATTAATTAGAAAACGTTATTATATGTATAAAAAGAAAATAGTCCAATAATATATTTTAAAAATAATATTCTGAATGCCTGACTCCTTCTCTTTTGGTGTTCTACGTTTCAAACAAATCCCATTTTTTTTAAGTTGAACTATTTTCAAGTGTTTATAATTAGCATTGAAAAATTTCCCACATTGATATTAGAACACTTAACTCACGTTAGTGGTACAAACACATATACAAGCAATCTTATGTTTGTATTTATTTACCTCATGGCAACAGTTTGTTGTTTTATTGCTTATGGTAAGAATTGTGTCCACATATCTTTGCTTCCGCTAAGCCGTTTCGGTTAATTTTTGGTACAAGATTACATTGGGTTAATCGATTCCATTCAATGCTTTAGCTTACAATATAAAAAGATTTACTTTTAGTTTTATTCTGGCTCAAGTTCATTTTTTAAATTTTCAAAGAAATTTAATTTTCTTATTTGTGATAATAATGAGTAATAATTTGAAAAGTAAATTTTGCCGACACTAGCCGAGTGGAATGCATTTTCGAAACCAGCTACGGTTTTCATCATCAGCACTCTTTGATCGGTGGTTAGTGTTGGATGTAAATATCATCTATTTAACTCATAGTTTATTATTCATTATTATCACAAATAAGAAAATTAAATTTCTTTGAAAATTTAAAAAATTAACTTGAGCCAGAATAAAACTAAAATTAATTGTCTTAAAACAAATAAGTTCGTAATAATAAAAACATTTATTGGGGGAAATTCTAATTAAAAAGATTTACTTTAAAAGTTTAAAGTTAATTTTTTGTATTATATATGCTTACAGGCTTATTTAACATAAAAACTTTTTAGGTTATTTAGTACAATATTTTAGCGCCATCTGGTGTTATTTAGGTTTTTATTATAGATACATATATACATAGCTATATGTAATTATGTACATGTAAATATGTACTTTAGTAGCGCTCTTATTATAATAAATAATGGTCATTTCACGTCAAGTGGACCAACTTTTGAAATCCATGTCTTCCGATTGGGATGAAATTTGCACCATAGTTAGTCCTATTGAATAATAGCTTAGACACAATTTTTTGACAAGATCGGTCAAGAATTCTCCGAGTTAGAGGGGGTCAAAATTAGCCTTTTGGCCAACCAGGTGTTTTTACCCATCCATGTAACTTATAACCTACTGCTCTTAGATGGTATGTAACATACCTAACTAAAATTTCATACCCCCGATACTATAATACCAACAATATGTTAGCCTCAGGAATAAAATCATTTTTTCTTGCTAAAGAAATGTTGAAAAATTAAATAAACATATTGTTGTATCGGAGGTATGAAATTTCATCCGGATAGGGAGCTCGATTTAGCACTGCCCATCAATCCGTCTGTTGAAATCAAGTTTTCTCAGCCCCCGATGTCGGACAGACGCGTTATTGGTATCAAACAATCAGAAATTCCCCTGAAATTCTTGCTTTCGAAAACCAGTAAAATCGCTATATAAATGACTGAGATATACTCCACAATAGACGACTATCAATTTTTTTTTACTCAAAAATTATTATATTTGTGGGTAAGACACGATTTTTGGAGAATTTCAAAACAAAAAAAATTTCCAAGATATAAGCAAAAACAAATTAACGAGATACATGTAAGCAAAAAAAATTTTTTTTGTTTTTTTTACACCACTGTACGACAGCCTTTTACTAAATGGCCCAAAATCGGCAAATATATGGGCGAAAAACCTATATGGACCAAAATTAATATCATAAAATAATTAAGTTTTCTAAGACTTTAAATACCTTTCGGACATGTAAATATATATAAGCATACATACACACACATACGTACATACATAAACACACGTAGTGAAGTGTATATAAGATTTGGCAAAGCCACAGTTATTGAAACTACTCAAGATACATACTTATGTTCTTTCTAGCGTTTCGTGATTGCCTAAAAAAAATTTTTAACTGGAAATACGATAATTGACTTTAATTTTTAATGCATTTTTATCAAATTAAAAACATCATGTCCACAAATAATTATTTAACACTAATTGATGTTGTATTTACATCGACTAAAGTATTGTCTATTATATATTTTTTCATATATAGTTTTGTATCTTTCTTTTCATTTTACCATATACATATGTAGAATCATATTAAGGATCAACACTCATACAAATACATATGTATGTCTTATCGTTGACAATTCCATTATTTATTTATATAATTTTTTTATTTGTTATTTTTCTGGTCTTGTTGATTGCACCAGAACAAGTGTGAATTTATGTTTTCTTTAAACAAAACTATTAAATATTAAAATGTAATCAAAAAAAAATAAAAAATAATCATAGTTATGAGCAATATTTTATTATTTTGAGAGTATGACAAGATTTGAAAAGAATACAAATGAATGTGTTTAAATAGTAAATTGTTGCATTTGTTTTGAATTGTTTTGTTAAATGAAAAAACAGACATCAATTAGATTAAAAAAAAAAACTATTTCTAAAAGAATTTTTTTTAAATACAAACAAATAGTTTAGCTAAATAGAAAACATAACCTATAGAAGTGCTTTGTTTGGCAGTTCTGAATGCAATAAGTGAAACATTTCTTTATAAAAATATTTCATTGTTTTGGTGAAAAGCTAGCTTTTTGGCAACAAATTTCATTTTAAGGAAATTAGTTTTTTTCCACAATTTTTTTTTCTTTTTTGTTTATCTTGTTACCGATTATAAAAGTAAATGTTTGAATTATAAGAAAATTTATATTACAATAGAAGCTACAATAAAAGAGTTTTGCCTTTTTCTGACTTCTAATCCTTTTGAAAATAAATGCTTAACAATTACAATTTAAATTAATATTATTGAATAATTTGATTCCAATTAGTAACATAAGGCCTTAACGTAATCGATTCATTTATTGTTTTATAATAGTCTATTGGAAATTAAATTAAGATTTATTAAGTTGCATATGTTGGTTAGTCTTTCACGAACAATCGATGGATTGTCTTTACAAAAAATTTCGTTTTAAAAGTTTTATTTATAGTTGGCAGTTTTTCTCTAAAAGTGATTTTCAAATATCACTTTATAACTTTATTATAAGACATTAATGCATAGTCCCTGAACACTTGTCTTAAGTCACGAAATTCTCTTTAAGCAAACACAAATAACATTTAGTTCTCTTGCAAATAAGCACAATTAAAACCCTTTGGCCCTCGAGGTGTCAAACCAGCCTTAGATATACACACACGCTAAGTATGGCATTACAAACATTTGTATATAAATTTTGTTTAATATAACACACAGAATTACAAATTTATATGAGCTCTCCCCTTTTTACCGCTAGCTGTAATGAAGGATATACATAGTAATATTCAACAAGCCTAGCCTCTGTACTAAACCTTAAGTAAACAACTTTACTTTTTAACCCAAACTCCTTATGATTTGACACGTTTCTGTCAATAAAGTCCATTTATTTGCTAAAAAAAAACTTCGTAAATATATGCATAAAATGAAATAAAATAAGGACATCTATCATTCAGTTTCAAACATATTGTGTTGAAAGGGAACAAAAACAAACAACTCTTTCTTATTGTCATTATTATCAAAATTAACAGCTACAACAAGAAAACATTAACACCAATAAATGGCACCAAAGGCAAAAAGACAAAAAGGAACAAAAATATACATAAAAGGAGACATTAAAACAGAAACTGCAAACAATTTAATGTTGTCATAGTTGTTAAATTGATTGCCTTAACATTCCGCAAGATAATTATTTAAGCCAACAAAGAGCGAATGAAATATGAACTTTCGAAAAGTAAAAAAAAAATTAACTCAACTGTAACGTAATGGAAAAAAAAACATAGACGTGTGGCTCTAAAAATGCCAACACTATAATTTCTCTTGCCTCTTTTTTCTCATGTTCTTTAAGACATTTTTAATACAGTTTAGGTGATTGCATGCAAGTTGACTTGAAACTATTTTTCTTACACTCATACACACATACATACAATACCCTTACTTATACAGACATATATATAACGAATAGTCCTACATACATTTCGCAATAGGTTGTAAATGTTGTATGCATAAAAAGACGTGATGAGTTTCTTAGTCACGATTCAATATACCCAGCCACACAAACACACACACACACAGAGAGAATCATGTTAAAACTCTATTGCAAATTGATGCCAAACTAGAGACCATTTAAATAACATTAATGTAAAAGGGGTGAGAGCAAATGTGTAAGCAAGTCAGTAGTTTATTAAATAACACAGCAACCTAAAATAACAACATCAGTAAAATTTTATGGTCATATAACTAATTTAGTCACCCACATGAGCCTGTTTTACAAAGAACAAAAAACGTTTTCTCTTCTTTTCCGTTGCAGTTCTTTTTCTTTCAAATCATTAACATTTTACTATAAAATGGTTATAAATGCAATAATATGCTCATTTCCAAAGTGTAGTTGAAAAATTCGCGTTTCTAATTTTAGGGGAAGTACTGGGGGCAGATAGTTTTACTTAAGCAAGAATTGTTGATTTTTCTTAAAAAAGATAAATTAATGACAATATTCTTTTTAAATAATATTTTTTATAATAGGAATATTTCAAGACAATTTTCTTGTACAAAAGATTTTTTATATAAAAAAATTACTGTAAAATTTTTGTAAATTTATTAAGTTTCGAAAAAAATTTATTTCCATAAAAAAAATTGATAATAAATATTTATAAATTTAAAAAAAAAACAAAATTGTTAGAAAAAGTCTCGATAAAGAGTAACTAAGTCAAAATGATGGAAAAGAAGTGTAAAAGAGTAAAGATTAATGTTAATAAGATGGCCAAATTCCACAATACTTTTTACGCCAGGTCAATACAATGCGTATACGAGGGCCCTAAAGCCACAAGACAAGTTGCACAAATGCCAGACGAGAATACTAATTTCAAACCATGCATTTGAACATTGTTTACTTGTTGGTATAAAGCAAAGCGTATTTAAAACTTCTTACAGTCTAGGGGTCTCGAGACATAGTGGCAATGTAACTTCATATAGAGCTCATGCTCTTTCTTCGATATAAGTCGAAACCACAAAGACCACGAAGCTATTAAGAGGTCCGCACCTAGCACTAAGTGGACAGCGAACGGCAATAATCGCAGACACCAGGTCTTCAGATCATCTCCCTAACTAATGTCTAGTACTTCTTCTACTTAAGACCATCTTCGCATGCCCACCTAAACAACTAAAAGTCCTAGTGTTGTCATGCAAGCAAGATGCCCTAAACCACATATCTGAAACTTATTCCGAGAGATCAATATAGTTCATAATGCGGTTCCTAACTTTACACTTTACACCAGGTAAGTACAATGCGTCCACGAGTGGTCTAAAGCCTGGAAAGTTTTACAAATGCCAAACAAGAGTACCAATTTGAATACGGTCTTTCAGTTGGTAAGAAGCAAAGCTTATTTAAAACTTCTTGCAATCTTGGGGTCTCGAGACATGGTGGCAAATTATATTGAGCTTATGCTCTTTCTGTGAATTAGGTCGAACCCACAAAGGAAACGAAGCTCTTTAAAGGGCGGTACCTAGAACTAAGTGAACAGAGTACGGCAATATTTGCAGGCACCAGGTCCTTAAATAGCTGTACAAAAAATAATCTCCCTTACTAAGCTCTAGTCCATTTTCTTCTTAAGACTATCTTCGCATGCCCACCTAAACTACTAAAAGTCTTTGAGTTGGCATGTAAGAAATATAAGCAAAAAAGCATATTCTACCCTAAACCGCATATCTGAAACTTATTTCACGAGATCAAAGTAGTTTATAATGATGATAAGCTGTTCCAACAGGGTATCCATCATGAGGTTCCTAATTGGCCTACAACACTGCGGATAATCACAAGAGGAGTAATTAAATTAAATTGTTTTTTTTTTTTGCTGAAATAGCTCATAATACTGTCCCTTAGTCATCCTTCCCCATTGCAAGTTATGTACCTTCTACTTTAGTACTTTTCCTTTTCATCTATTTTATAATTTCCTTTTTCCAGGTTTTTTATTCAACTACATTTACAATTTTACAAACCTAAAACTACTTAAATCCGAAAAGAAAAAACAATTAATTTCTGGTAAAGTGAAAACAAAAAATAAGACTAAAATAGAAATAAATTTCCCTTTAAGGATATACTCGTTGTTCTCTTTTTTTGCGAACAAGAAACGCATTAAAAAAATCACACAAAATGAAGCAATAGTGCATAGATATATACATATATACAATTATTTGCCGTTTAGCATCTGCTGTTGTGGGGGATTTATATACAATATGCAATAAAAAAAAAACTAAAACTTCAACGAAATAAAATAAGTAGCCTTCATCTGCTGCTCGTTGGCGGTGTCCTTTTATTTACTTCATTTATAACCTTTTTTAAGTTTTTTTTCCTTTTTTCTTTTGCAATTCGTAAAGTCATTCGTGAAAAAGCAATATAAATTTGTTTAAAACAGCTGTAAAGTTGGGTAATAAAAAATAGATTTTTAAAACTACTTTCGCTGGCTTCCGGGTGTTTTCCTAGGCTTCACTTACAATCTGCTAAATATTTCATTTCTTAAAGAACCCAATGATTTGCAGACTTAATGTAGAAGTATGTTTTAAAAATGTGTTTGTATTATATAAAAATTCGATTGTTTAAATGGGAAATAAACTAAAAAATTTGTGTAAGTAACTGCTGTTTTGTCTATGAATAAGAAATAAATTTAACAAATTTTCTAATTTATTTATGGTTTTATTTATTTTTAAAAATTTTATGCATTTCGAATGCAACAAAAATTATGCAGCAGAAACAGAAACAGACATCGGAAATTTCTATTCTAACTGTGCGAAATTTCATCTTTTACATAACTATTGTTTTAAAAAAAATCAAACCCAATCATAAAGAATATTTTAGAGGAATAAAGGGCAAATTTACTATTTCATTTAATATAGTAAACAAATGTTAGCTAAACTAGATTTTTATATACAAATTTAAAAATATTTTCTAAAAAAACCTTATAAAAAATGTCCTAAATATTTCAAGTATTAGGAATTTATCAGAGGTAAAGGCCTTAACAAATATTATTGAATAAAAATCGGAATTTTTTGGTAAAAAAAACTTATCATTTGATATCTTAATATGTGTTAAACAAACATTTGTATATAAATTTTTCAAAAACTTTCTACTTGAAGGCAATTTATCAAAAATATTTTGTATAAAAATATTTTTTTTTTTAATATTTTTATTTATATGATATGCATCAAACTTTTCAAAAAGAAAACATTTTTCAAAAGTTTATTAATAAAAATAAATTATTATATAAAAAATTATTAAACAAATTTATTACTGTTTTTTGTAAATCCTTTATTATTTTGTACATTTTCTCTTAAATTATCTATGAATCAATTGATAATCGAAAATATTTTGTATGGTTTAAAAAAAAAAACCAAACTTATCATTTTTTAACTATTTATCTGTATTATCATGGCAACCACTTAACAAAAGAACCACTTAAGAAACAACAGCGTAACAGATACTCTTAAAAAATGCAACAAGCGAAACGGTACCATACGACATAATGTGTGCTCTTAACTACGCAAAACAAGTTAGTAAGAACAACAATACCATAAGCAAATAAGAGCGCTATATTTGGCTGGGCCAAATCATATATACCCTTCACCATGTGTAGCCCATTTGGACAAATGGTCCAATTTTTTTCAAATATATCTTTACTTTATCTCAAAGCTGCAAAAAAATTATTAAACTGTGTAAAAAAAAGGCAGTCGTCTTTTTTTGCTTATACTTCAGCCGGTTATTGATGGATCTGGCCAGTTTTCAATACCGATTTTCTTGAAAGTATTTCCTAAAGTTTAATATTACATACAACCCTGGGTGACTTATGGAGCTACGAAAACTTGATTTCAACCAACAAAGACAAAGAGACGGAGATGGCTAAATCGACGAATATATATACTTTATAGGGTCGCAAATAAATATTGTAGAAATTACAAACGGAATGACAAATCCCTGCCACATGAAGGGTATAAACAATCTTTGTGTTACCATTTCTTTTACTCTTGCCACTGCTTAAGAGCTATAAGTTCAACCGTTACTCCTAATGTATCTTACAAATATTAATATTTATTCATTATTGCAAGGATAGAAGAAGAGGCCCCTTACTAAACAGCTCGAGCTGTCTAATACTGATGCGATTTGGTTATATTTTTTCAAATAATTATTTCTCGGTATTTCATACCTCTTAGCATGGGTAACAGGTTTTTAGTTGTGGATAAATGTCTCTACAAAATTTCTTAACTAGCGGTCTAAGGTACAGTGTATCCATACTGGGCCATACAGATTTCCCTACAGAATACTAGGCTCATTTACCAATCTGTCTTGAGACAGATCGCGAATCTTAGAAGCAGGGAGAAGGATACCACAAAAGCGCTCAATAGCATTGTCCCCAAATTGTGTACCCTTTCGATTGCCTTTATTGATCCTGAGCCCCGCATCCAAATAAGGCTGATTTTTAAATATCTTGACATCCACATAAAGAATGCTAGGCACTCCCAGATGAGTTGCGATGTCGAGAACAAATCGTTATTGGAAAAAATAGCAGTTTGGCTATCGCCAAAATTTTTGGATATTTATGTTGAATATCTAGCCAGTTTAATGCTTTCTTAATAGCCATTGTCATGGCAAATAATACTCTAGACTGGTTGGATAAACTACATGACTTTCGGACCTCTTTACTTTTCTTTTAAGCTATTATTTGTGTATTCTAAATTTGTACAAGAACAAATTAATGGTTGTTATTATATGTGTACGTTATGCAAGGACTATGTATTTGGTAAAAGGCATTTAATAGAGCAGCACAGCTTTTTTTTTGCAAGACGATTAAAAACTTGAATAAAAATAAATATTATTTTTCAAATAAATATGTTTTCTTATGTATTCTTATTCCTAATATGCATTTGTGGGTTTTTCTTTTGTTATATATTTGTTTAAGGAAAATATTTATTTAAAAAAAAAATATTTTTAATTTAATTCTCGCACACTTTCATTTTAAATTTCTTATGTATTTTTACTATAATAATTACATTTTTTTTTTTTTTAATTTTCACTTTTATGACAAAATTTTATAAGATGTTTTAAATTGTTTACTATTTTCTAAGCAATTAACTAAATTAAAGTGCCATTAACCCTAATTATGGCAAAAATCTTTAATTTCAAATATTTTATTTGACATTTTCGTCTGCAAGAAATAAGCTACGTTTCGTAGCTTTTAATTGGCTTGTTTCTTTAAATTTATTCATTTTTTTGTTGTTTTTGCATTTAGTCATGCTTATAATTACAACAATGTCATTATTCTTGTCTATATTCTTCTTTTTTTTATTATCTTTTGCCTTTCATTCAATCTTTTTAAATAGAATATAATGGGTCGTCTAGTCTAACGAATTTCAAGAACAATCAAAATGAACTTTATCTTTGAAATTTTAAGAGTAAACAAAATACAAAAAGCAAAAATTAAATTTTTACACAGCCACACACGCACACACACACAAAAAACATGAAAGTAAGAGACATGTAGATACTTAAAGCAAAAATGCAGGTTCATGTTTTCTACAACAATATTTGGCTAGAAAATTTGAAAAATGAAACATGTAAAGATAAACTAAACAAGTAGAGAATCATTTTTAATTGTGATGTCAACAGAAACTATTTTGAAAATGCAACAAAAAGCCCGAAACAAATCCGGAAAATGTTTATTCAAGATTTTTCTAAGCTTGTTGAAAATATGTTAATGTTAAGCTGAAAAACAATAACAACTATTGATAGCGAAACACAATTACTGCTGCAACCACAGACAACAATTGAACTTTTCAAGTTCCGTATTGTATCGATGTGTTTCGTTAGAACTTTAATAAGATTTGTTATTCTTTTAAAAAATGTTTGCTCTCAACTTACAACGATATAATAAATGTCGTGATTGGTCAAATTTTGTGTACTGACGTAAGTTATAGGCACAAACTCAAGGCATTTTTTTTTTAATTTTTTTCTTTAATATTTTATTATACCCTTCACCAGAGGTGATAAGGGTATATA
>NDXZ01112396.1:0-11286 GCA_003055125.1 Paykullia maculata | reverse complement strand
CTTATAATTGTACTAACATAACCTTACTCTGCTAACAAAATGCAATAATGCATTGGATCAGTTGGTATTTATTTTAAGCACCGGCGTAGCTAGATCATTTCCCTGGGGGCTAAATCCCTTTAAAAAAGAAAATTTTGTTTGCTTGTTGTATTAGTTAGTGTTTACATTTAACATCCTTCTAAAATGTTTATGGGGCGGGTTTAGCCCCCCACAGACCGGTCTATCTACGCCGGTGATTTTAAGTGATAAATTAATTTACAATTTTGTATAATTTTTTTTCATTAGTTACAAAGCTTCTTCTGCAAACTAATATAGGAGTATTTATCATCTCGTAACGCCATAAAACAAGAAGTCAAAAAATGGAGTTGTGTTCATTTAAGATTAAATTTGTTAAAGATTTTCAAACATTCAAGTCAAAGCCAGCTATGACTAGAAGATTAAATTAATTGAATTACAGTAGACGCTCGCAAATTAGAACTCGCGGATATTCGAATACTTTGGAAATTAGAATCAACGTTTTTAATACAATTCGAACCGTCAGTTCGAATTTCCGAGCGTCTTTTATTTTTTGTTTATTATTAACACTAAAAAATTTTATTTATTATTTGGCTTGTTTGTATTGTTTGTATTTTTTGTCAATGGTGAGTGAAATTTAAAACGTGTACATAAAGTGTTGTTTTTTTTTATAAAATACCAAATAAACGTAAAAAGAATACTCTGTCTTTAAAAACTAAGGTAAAAATATTGGAAAAAGGCGTTCAAGGAAAACATTTAGCTATTGATTTTAATGTCCTAATATATGCCATAATGCCATTAGCTATATCAAATCAAATATTAAATGCAGTTTCCAACACCTTCCACGAATCAAATAAAAGATCTTTATACACTTGCGAATATCCAAAAATGGAAAGTCGAAAGTCTACAATGACTGAAGCAATATAAAAGAAAAAGCTTAACCAATTTTTCAACATGAATATCCTAAGAAAAGTGACGATACATTTCGAGCAAATGATGAATGGTTTTCCAACTTTAAAAAGGAACATGGCATTCGATTTTTAAAAATTGGTGGCGAGATTCTCTCTATCACAAATTCTCATTCACAAATTTCGTGTAATGTCTAATAGGCTCACAAATTATAATGTCGATGAAACCGGATTATTCTTTCGTTGCCTTCCTAATGTATGTATGGTATGTACATACATACATATGTATTTTGAAATTATTTTTTTCTTAACACTGAGATGATATCAAATGAAATGGCATGTTTTGTGTTCGTTTTATATAGAAGTGTTTTTTTTTTGTTTTGTATTTTTAAAAAAAAAAACCTTTGGAAATTAGAACTTTTTGAAAATTAGAACAACCCCAGGAACCAAGTGGTTCTAATTTACGGGCGTCTACTGTATACAGTTCTGTTTTCCAGTTTAAACGACCAAAGTTGACTGATTAAACTTGTAAAAATAAAAATTTTATATCATTTGCTAAGATGGCCTTACTTACTAATGTAAAAAATCTTACGTGTTTGGAACCTTTTTAAAAAGTTGAAGTCAGATAAAAAAAATAGTTAAAAAGTGTTAAGCTAAGTTTATCATTTGAGTCAAAAACTTGTTCTAAAAATTACAGACTGTTTTATTCTATTAAATAAACTTACCATGAAAATAATATGGCCACTATAGCAATACTTGTGGCACAAGTTGGATAACTCGATAGGAAGAGACCATGTTTATAGTAAATATGTGATACAGCTGCCGGCAAACCAGAGGGAGACGATTTTTTTGATTTGTGAACAGAATTTATAGGTGATGTTGAGGAACTGGAAGGCGTTGATGATGACGGTGTGTATGTGTTAGAACCGGAATGTGAAACTGTACCTTTAATTGATGAACTTCCAGGTGCATGTTCCGATATAGACATGACGTTTTTTTTCGCACTTTGTTTATTTTGAAGTTAATTTGATCAGGCAGGGAGGCACAAAGTACTCGTAAAAACGTGAAGAAAAATTATTTTTTCAAAGAAATGCACCAAAATTGAGAGTTACTTACATACATGTGTATGTATAGATATATGTAAACATTTATTTGATTTCACTTAAAAAAAACACATGCACTCGTTTTGAATTGAAATAAACAAGCAAAATGCAGTTGCTATTGGTTTTACTTTTAAATAAATATTATTATTTAACTTGTTTAGTCATATTGCTTCTAATTACTTAATCAATTTTTAAATCGATTTTTGTTCAAAAATTCATTATGTTTAAATTATTAACCATTTTTTTAATGAAACTACCTATTAAAGTCGATAAAGGGGGTGCTAATTATTTGTTTTGATTTTTCTGTTTTGTTGTGGGTGCTGGTGCGGTACTTTTTCTGTTTCTAGGTAGGTGTTTATTAATACGCACAAGTGAGCCTTGACATGAGAACAATATTCAGTCGCACAAAACTAGCTTATTGTCAAGATAAACGAAAAGAATAGTACCTATTTTCTGGCATAATTTTTTAACCAGCTACAACCCCGCATTACCAGCAAAAAAAAAACAATAGTACATGCTCATTTCTAAAAGCACAGTAAGAAACAAGACACTAAACAGAAAAAACTGTGTAAACGTATACATATTATGCCGTTTAATATTAATCCCGTAAGTTTTGAAAAGAACAATAATTGTGCGACAAAATATTGTTCTCGTATGTGAAGACTCCTTGTGAAGACTCAATTAATGTAATAAACTTCAATACAGGGAAAGCATTGCCAGAGATTTTTAGAAAGAAATCATTTGGACATTAAAAAAGAAAACATATTTAAGATAACTTAATACATACACCAATACTTCACTTGTAGGACATTTTTCCATAAAAAAAACTTTTAATAGATATATTATTGATCTTTCCAAAAAAAAAAATTTAATTTCACTATTTATAAAAGATAAACTTTATTTTAAAACATTTAATAATTTTCCTACATAACTTTATATCGTTGGTCTCAGGTAAAAAGGCCATAACTCACATAATTGTAATTCTACAGAAGGTAAAAACATAATAGAAACTGTCTAGGTACCTCTATCAACATGTTAATTTTGTTATACAATTGCTTGTAAAGCCGTTATTTTTAAAAATATTGCACTAATTTTTGTGACGTGTGAAATGTATTGATGTCACTAAAAAAGTCAATTTCGAAAAATATGCGAGTTAGGGCCTTTATACCTGAGGTCAACAATATGCAATAGGAGAATTTCAATATCTTTAAAAAAATGTTTATTTTATAAATTTTTAATAAGAGATTAAAAGAAACATTGCACCTATAATATATTATTAAACTATATTAAACATTTAATTGCAATTAAACCTATCGTTTATTTGTTAGCAATAACAAATAAAGTTATTACATTTCCTATGTATGTATTTCATTTATTTGTTAAAAAAAACTGTTAATAAAAACCTTAACGTTTTTTCCATTTTATAAAAAATGTATCTATGGCAACGCTATACTTTGGTGTTTTTAAAGAAAATAAAACAATTTGACACTTGTAAATACAAATTGTTATTTGAGTATAGTGTAGTTACACCATGTCTTTGTTTTTATTCTCTGATAGTTCTTTATAAATTTTTAATATTTACTATTTTGAATTTTCACATTTCCCTATTTTATTGTTTTTAACAACCACAAGTATATTGTTGATAATTAGATGCGTTATGATTAAACACTATGGTAAGTCGCGCAATAAGTAAAAAAAAATTTATTTGCATTTATCAATTTAATTTTTTTATACTTATAGATTTTTTATGACGTTTGACCAATGTGTATTTGTTGTTTTTTATATTTTGTTTTCTTCTTTTTATATTTGCTCTTTGATTTTTTTGCAATAAATTGGTTAGTGAATAAACACAAACACACTACATATTTTCTAAAGCCATAAACGGCATTAAGAATTTTATTTTTAAATGCCACGCTAACAAACTTAATTTTCCTTAAAATAATTTTAAAAATATATTTTTAAGCATAATTTTTTTTTATAAACCGCCGCGATTTTGTTTCCAACTTTTTTCTTTATATTGAAATTTTGCACGTTTTTACGTCATTTTTTCTTTCATTTATTTGTATTCATATTATCGCACACCTTATTAATTATTTTCTTTATACTATTTTTTTACTTTATTTATTATTTCTTACTTGTCTGCAATTTTAGTTTTTTTTTATTTTTTAAAAAAAATGTTACGCTTTAAATTCATGAACTATTAACTGCGTGTTTTTGCTTAAAAATTTGTTAAAGAAATGACAAGTTGTTCTAATCAGATTTTTAATTTCCCTTAATGAAAAAATTCCCCTTGCTGTTCTAATGCAGCTGTCAATATTAAATAGAGTATGTAGGTGTAAAAGAGATGGCTTGTGATTTGTTATGGGATTTTTTGTTGTTTTAATGGTAAGGGCTGCCAAGACATTAGAAAGATCTAGTAATGCATGCCGTATCGGTGCGGCCGACGGCTAGTCGCTTATTCAATTTTTTAAAAAGAATCGCATCGCTGCCTATATACATTTATACAGGACCAATGTTCTGTAACTTGTGAGAAATTTTCGAAACGGAAAAAAATTATAATTATAATTGCGCCTATTACGGTTTACAACTCAACTATACTTCAGTTGAAATTTTGCAATTCGGTATTATGGATGTGAGGTTAACAAAAACATAAAAAAATTACAACTCATAACTGAGTTGAGTTGTAAACCATAATAGGGGCAAATAATATTTTGGTTGTTAACAGTGTGATCCAGATAACTTTTAATTTACATAATACTATGAAATTAAAAGTTTAATAAAAATAGTTGACCTGTTTTAAACACGGCGACATACATAATTTTAACATACTGCAAAAGTGATTGAAAAAGATGAATAAGATATACATATTAAAGATGAATAAGATATACATATTATATTATTCACAAGAAATTTGTACATGAAGGGTAAATTCTTGTTTGCGTTAATAGAAATTTTTAACATAGCAGTTTTTTTTTAATTTGATAGCCAACTCTCGCTTTCAAAGTGGAGTTTTATAACCGCTCAGCGCTTCGCTTTATACAAAAAAAGAATATAAAATTCATGTATATTTATAAAATAAATTTTGGGCATAAAAGAATTAAAAAATATATTAAAAACAACCTTTTAAAACAAATAAAAAGTATGTTTTCTTATGCGGAGATGCTGCTACAATGTTTTTGTTTTTTATCTGTAGTGAATACACTGCTGTCATATGTCAAGATCTAAAGTATTTTTTTTAATATTTTAAGTTAAAAAAAAAGTTGATTTTTTTAAATATACTTGGTAACACAGTGATATTAATAAAGTCGTGGTGAGTTAAAATAAATTCAACACATAAATCGCTATTGTAACTTAATTATGCTGCATATCTTAAGGATTGCAATAAAATACCTTTGCAAGTATTTTCAAAGTATAGTAATTAACAATTTATTTCAAAAACACGTTCATTGTTTTAATATGAATATATGTATATATGTACATATATACATATATATAAAATGTTAAATATAAATTAATATTTAGTGTAGTGATGCCAATTAATGATAGAGAAGTTACACAAAAGAAAATTACTACTGATATAGGGTTTTTTAAACAAACAATCAATTTTCTAAAAACGTTCCATCGAGTGTTGAACTAAAACTGTCGGAAATTTATTTTCGATTTTTTTAAAATATTAATAAAGAAAGAACAATTTTAGCAAATTTTAAATAATAAAACATTTGTTTTGTTTAAATATCTATAAGCACAAAAGCTTTTAAAAACATAATTTGAAAACAAAACACTTTTTAAAGACAAAGCAATATTTCTCAATAACAAGTGCCTTTAGTTAGTTAGTTTTTTGTTTTGTTTTTAATCGTGCTACTTCTTGCGCAACAAATAAAGTACACGCGTAGCAAGTTTAATATATACACATATGTATGTATGTATGTACATTTCAAGAGTAGATTGATGGTTTTGAGGTTAATAGGCTTGGTAATTAATTATGCATTTTTTTGAAACGCCATTTGTTTTATATAAATCCCATAAGATATGCAATACCGTTACAATAATATTGCCAACTTTTGGAAATTTTGATATGGCAATTTGATGGTTAATCACGATTTTTATATGTACATATATACATGTATGTACATACATATTAATTGTTTTAAAATATAGGTGTACTGGGCTCAAATCGTCACATCCGTGAACGTACAACTCGTTTCGTAAAAAGGCATTTTTTGGATTATGACATATTTATGTACGCGAACGTTTTACTGAACGTATGATTAATACGATTTCTTATCCGTTAACAAAAAGGTGTTCGAGTACATACATACATACAATTTTTTTTAATTTATTGAAAATATTGACAAATAAATAAGATTTTCATAAGAGTTTTATTATAAATGTATTTGGGTCACCTGTTAAATGTAAAAAATGTGGAAAAAATTGTACTGATTGTACATACATACATGCTTACATGTATGTATTTAAGTTCTCCTCTATTCTTATTGCAGCCTTACACATTGGTGAAGGGTATTTATGATTTGTTACTGCCGAATATAGAACTCTTTTTTTTGTTATTCTGTTGTTTGATAAAGTAAATACTAGAAATAGCAGTTGATTTCCTATAAAAACTCCCATTAGTTTGTGAAATTAACTTTAAAGCTCATTATATCAATCATCGATACCTTTCAAAATGTTTTGCATAAAAGTTTTCTTCGTTATCGTCCTCATCTTGTGCCTAATGCCCAAGGACCAATCACAGGTAACAAGCTTAAACATGATAAGTATTTTTCCAAGGATGTTGCAATGTACGAATGAAACTGATTACGTTTATGCAAACAATGGTACCAATTGCATAAGATTTCGTAATGCTTGTGTTTTGATGAAGCACAACTTTGAACGTCGCCGCTCACGTGAACCAAGTAAGATTTAATAGATTGATTTATTTAAATATTTAAAATTTGGTTAAAAATACCTCTTTTTTAGATTTGATTGCCGTTTCCAGAAATGATTGTTAAGTCTCATATCCTCGAGTTGACACATGCGATAGTAGACAAAAAGTGTAACTAAGTTAGCGCTTTTGATGCTAAAACTAGCATTCTCTAGAACTTGTTTCTTATTTTATTTAATGGCAATAGTTTCAACTAAAAAAAAAATAAATTAAATTTATTGTTGTTGATGTTAGAAATTAATAATTTTGGTTGGAAACTTTAATTTTTTTTTAATTCTTTAGAATAATGCAAAAGTTAAAGGTGTTTTTCGGTGTTTTGGGATTTTAAACAAAATGGAATTGATTTTTTACATTTATTGCTTCCAAAGTTTTAGAAGAACTAAAAATTGTGTTAAAAATATTAACAATATTTGCAGCGTATTTCGTTAGGCTTTTCGAAAGTAAAAATTAAAATTAAATTAATTAAATGAATACTTAACTGAATTAAAACTTGTTGTACATACCTAGTTATTATCACTTGTTATTTTATTGACGTACAGTCGTTGTCAGGCTCTTGATGTATGTACATACTTACATATATGCTTGTTTAACCTTCCAGCAAAAACAAATGTGGTAATAGTCAAAAATGTACAGTAATTTTACGACTTTGAAAAAAGTGCATTAGAACTCATACCAAACATCATTCTGAACTTTAAATATGTAATGATAAATGAAGTTTATTAAAAACAACTGATAGACATTTTATTAAACTCTTTAATTAGATAAAGTGTTTTTAAATATGAATACTTATGTACATACATACCAATTCAGTAGTAATACCGTATTAATACAATTGAGGGATTCACAAGCTAATTATGCTATCATAATGTCATATGTTCTAAAATTTTTAAATTTTTAAATAGTTAAAGTATTTTGTTGTTGCTTTTTTCCGTTCGGCTAAGAATAGTTTACGACAGCACAATAAACACAGCAGTCAGAGTTATGTTATTTTAGAACACTTTTAGTATGAAAAGCAACTTAAACCATTTAAAATTTTTAGGACATATGACATCATATTATTTTAGGACACTTTTAGTATGAAAAGCAACTTAAACCATTTAAAATTTTTAGGACATATGACATATGATATCATAAGTTAGCTTGTGAATCCCTCAATATTTGAGTGATTCACAAGCCACTCATATGTCATATGTCCTAAAAATTTAAAATGGTTTAAGTTGCTTTTCATACTAAAAGTGTCCTAAAATAATATGATGTCATATGTTCTGACTGCCACGTTTATTGTGCTGTCGTAAACTATCCTTAGCCAAACACAAAAAGCAATAACAAAGAACGTAAACCATTTTAAATTTTTAGGACATAAGACAATATGATATCATAAGTTATATATTTCTTTAAAGAAGCATATAACAAAAATAGATAGAAAATAAAATTAAAGAAAAAAAAAACTTAGAAGAAAAATACTAATAAAAAACTGGAATAAAAAATCACAAACAAACATAATTAGTTTTAATAAGAGTGTTAAGAAAATTTCGATTTATTGCTTTTTGCAACAATAAACGACAAAAAATGTCAATTTTAAATAGGTTTTAAGTAGGTACATTCTTTTAAAAATTTTCTATAAAAACGTTTTCGTATACAACATAAAATAATTTTGTTTAATAATGCTCTATAAACCTGTTGTAAGTCTTTTTGAATATGGCTGTAAATTAAAAATGAACTATTAAATTTCTTTATTTTGTTTCTGTTTTTATTTAGTTATTATATATATAAAACTATATACTCGTTAAATACATATTTACCTAAATAACAAATGTTATATTTATTAAATACACTACAAATATGTTTTTTTTTTTTGGTTTAATTATTTAATTAAAGGGTTTCTTTGCTTTCTTCATCATTTACTCTTAACAATAAAGTAAAAAGTTAAGAATTTACATGAGTTTTCGTTAATAATAATTTATAATAAGTTTAACTTCATTAGTATTTTATTATATAAATGTTTTTGTTTTTTTTTTTTTTTTTTTTTTTTTTTTTAAAATAATTTTTTTTTATTTTTTTTTTTTTTTTTTTTTTTTTTTTTTTTTTTTTTTGGTTAAAATAAGTTTATTGTAGTTTTGTTTATTTTATTGTAATCACATTTTTTTATTATTATAAATGGGGGTTTTTTATGATTTATAAAAAGAGAATTTTAAGCCATGTGTTTTTTAAACAGCGTTTTAATAAAACTTATTTTTATATATATTTTTTTAACAATTTTACAATAGTTTAAAAACTATTACATCCAAAGTAAATTAAACAAATAAATTTAAAGAGTCTATTATATATGTTCATATGTATTTATATGTATATATATTACACTATTTAAATAGTACGACAGAATTAGAAATTTTAAATTGAATTAATAAATTAAGATATAATTATATCAAGAAAATTCTGTAAAAATGCTTTTGGTATATACAAGTTTGTCATTCCGTTTGTATTTGTGTGTAAGACATGCCTTTTTGGGAAATTTGAAAAAAAAAATTATCTTATTGGCCCAGAATCATAAATCATAATTTCATAAAAATATCAAGTTTTTTAAGCCTTTAAATACTTTTCGGAAACGTAAATACATACATATTTACATACATGAGTATACATATACACACACATATACATACATAAATACATGTAGTGAAGGGTATATATGATTTGGCGCAGCCGAATATAGCGCTCTTACTTGTTTAACCTCAAACATTAAAAAAATTACGAAACAATTTTAAAACAGTTTATCCAGTTAATTTTTTTTTTTTTAAAGTTTTTATGCTACACATTTTTTCTATGTAATAAAAAACTGTCAGGTTCATTCAAATGCAATGCAATAAACTTCACATTTTGCAAATGTAAAATTGACAGACTTTTTCTATTAGTATAATTTGCACTACAATTTACAGACTTTAGGGATCGTCCAGTTAACATTTGTTGTGTATAAAGAATCTTAAGTGACGCCTTGGTGATGGCGTTATGTATAATTACAGGCCAAATAAATCTTAGTTTTAAATAAGTAACTTAAAAATCAAAAAAAAACAATAAGTGACGCCTTAAGATATGCAAAACTTTTTGGTGTAAAATATAAAATGCTAAATAAATTGAATCCCAACAGGGTTAGCAAGAACAAACGTTAACAATATATGACAGGCCTTCTAATTGTGTAAATAATAACGCTTAATTTAATATGTTTACCAAATAGAGATATAATGTACATATTTTTAGAAGATGCTAATAAGCATTAGACTCATTAGCTTTATGTGTTAAACAAACCTTATAGGACTTTAAGACAGATTAGTTTTGTAGGTAAAATATTAAATTAACGAAATTTATGACAAGCAAAGTAGACATATAAGAAGACTTATTAATAGCATTTTTGAAACAAATTTTTATTAATTAAAATCTTAACAAATGATTAAATAGATATTTATTATGCGCCTTAGTTATTTCTAGAACTTCCGAAGACATTTTATTTGTAAATTTATTTTGATTTCCCAATAAGAAGAAAAAATAATTAGAAATTTGTATTGCTCTTATCCAACCCCCGTTGTTTTAACTATTGTTTTAATAGCATGATCTCCTGACAGCAATAATTGAAATTTGCTGTCTTGTTTACAATCCAAATCCTAATTACGAACCGAAGAAGAAGAACTGTTAAAGCAAATAACAAATGTACCGGAAAATGGGCTAATTCGTTAAAGTGATTTTAAAAGTAAGATAAGTTATTCGCAAGGAATCTATATTTACAAAGATATTGCACTTCCATACATTATGGTGGCGATGCTAAAATGAATGAATGAATGAGATTTAAGTTAAATCGCTTCAGTGATGCTAACTCTTTAAAATATAAATGCTTGTAGCAATTATAGAAATTGGAAGTTATTTAATTTTCTTTTAAAGACATCGTTAGCAAGTAAATATTTTTAATACTCGCTACAATATTTATTAGGTGGTTTTTCCAAAATTGTAAAATATACATCAAAAAATACCATTTTACTTTAAGTTTCTCAACAACTATAATATACAAATGTACATAAATGTTACCCAAACTTTTGCAATGTGGTAAATAGCATTTTTGTGCATGAGTTTATAGATATAGAAACGTACAAATTGTTTTAGTGATGTTGTTGTTTTTTTGTTTCTTTCACTCTAACTTAATGAGCAATGTTAAAACAGAAACTAATATTTCTGTTTTCCCTTGTTACCCTTTCTCCGCATCGTTAAGATGTACACAACTTTTGTTTGCTTATTATGTACTAGCTTTTAACCCGCTACTTCGTTAGCGCACTTT
>NDXZ01112122.1:11482-38258 GCA_003055125.1 Paykullia maculata | reverse complement strand
TTTTTTTTTTTTTCAAAAAAATTTAAAAGTATATTTAACACATTGTGGAGCAGGTTTTTGGTTATAACATAAAGCTAAGATTTTTTGTGGTTTTAAACTTAATGAATTTTTAATTACCTTTGAAAAAAAAACTTAAACTATAAAACTTATGCTATAAAAAAACATGTGTACTTAATACCATAAAAGAATAACAAATTAACAAAATGTATCATTATTCAATTTTAATATAAATATATTTTGTAAAACAAATTAGAAATTTTATAGAAAATTATTTGGCGGGAAAGATTTTTAAGGTTTTAGTATGGCATCTCAGTGTCATGGTGTTAATAATATAACAAGTATTAAAGATGATTGAAGAATATGAAAAAAAAACGTCTTAAATATTTAAAAGGAAGGACATGATGAACAAATCTTTGTTTAACATAAAAAACTAGCATCACAGTAACGGTATTTTAAGAAATAGTGTGGCCACTATAATTTTTCTTTTTTGTTATAAGCAAAAAAACGTGCATTTGAATTGGAATTTATTTAATTAAGGGATATTGGGGCTACTTGTTTTATTACTTACATATACATTTTGAAAGCATATACTCATAGTATAATGAAAGCTGTAAAATAAACCAAGTGTTTTTTTTTATAATAATGGCGTATTTTAACGATATTTACAAACGAAAATTAACAATGTGCAACGGACCAAAAGGGGGGACTGGGGGACTGATTTTTTTTCTTTACAATTACAAGCAACCAAGTGTCCATATGATATGCAATACATATTTTAAAATTAGAGGCATGAAGGCATGCAACCATTTACTACTACGCAATGGCAAACTAGAAAAAAAAACGCTCAACCATTAACAAAAAAAGTGAAAAATAAACTTTGTTTACTGAAAAAAGAAATAAGAAGAAATTAAAAAAAAAATATAATTTCTAAAATGTATACAAGAAATTTAAAATGCAATTGAAAACTTTCTTTGGAAGTTAAGTGTTATACTAGGAGCGATTCAACAATCCCGGAAACATAAATATACAGAAAATTTGGTTTTGTTGTTAATTTAATGGGGGGGGTTTTGTATAAAAATATGCAAGTCAAGGAAATATTTTTTTTATGTTTAGATTTATTTTTTAGATTTAATTTTTGTACACTTGTTAAAACAACATAAAAATTGCTTGCAATTTTGTGTTGCAGTTTTTGTAACTTTCATTTTTTTATATTTTGCAGCTTAAATGTTAGGTTGGTTATATAAAACAAACCAAAATCTTTGTTATTGTTTTCATTTTGTTTTACTCTACAAATCTTTGTTAGCTGGCCACTAATACCTTCAAAGAAGAACTTCAAGTAAAGAAAAAATAAAAATAAAAAATTGGCCACTACTAATTAAGTAATGCAACCAAACGTAACGTTAAATATTAATTAGTTATAACAAAACATAAACAAATAATAAAGCTTGAAAAGTTTTATAAATTATTAAACATACTACAGCTGATAAAACTTGCACATATTAATAATTTTTTTCTTTCTGTTTATGAAGGTATCACTTTTAATTTTTGAGACAAAACTTTATAGAACGTGACTACCATTATTTATTTTAATAAATAAAATACATATACATACATACATACTATATATGTAGATAAATATATTTAAGCATTTTCTATCGATCATTTCATAAATTTGTATTTAAAAAAATATATTTTTAATTTTTGTTACTTATTAATATGCATAAAAGGTTTTCAGTTTTGTTTTTCGGTTTAAAAAGAAAAAATGGGTTTTCAAGCAAAGTCTACAAAAAAAAATTACCATTTTCTATGTCTGTTATAATTATGTTTTAAATATGTATTAGCGTTTGCGTTTTAAATTAATTTACTAAATATTCGAGACATTCTCCTAAAAAAAAAATATTTATAATTTTGTCGTGGGTTTAGGCTGCTGCATTTTACTGTTGCTTATGACAGATCATCAAGAGACCTTCAAAAATTAGGTCTGAAGGTCTACATTAAGAGCAGCCCAAACCCACAACGAAATAACATAATTTGCATAAAAAAAACTTACTCTACCCACTCAACATTTGAAAGCTTTTTTATTAATAAAAATCACTTTTAAATTTTAGGAGTATTTTTTTTCGAAGACTGTATACAAATTAATCGCTTGCGCACTTACAAAAAGAAAATAAATTCAGGAAAAATTTTGAAAGATGATTTTTTACAATTGCAAGAAAATACTTGCCAGTATTTTAAATAAAGCTTTTTTTAAGTCGTTTTGAAATAATTTCTGCTTGTTATGCTGTTGTTCGAAGTAAGTGTCTTATATTTAAGTATTTTGTATATTAGTTTGTTTCTAGTGTAAACTTTAGCTATTTAAGAAAAAAAATTTAATTTAATTATATGTTTAACTGATGTACATATGTATGTATATGTATGTGTATGTATGTATGTATACATTTTAGAAATACTGAAATGACTCGAAAAACACATATTTTAATTTTATCTATATCAAATTAGCTTTAAATGATTTCCTTCATACCTTCATAAATTTTTGAAATAGGCAGCCCTGTTGATATATAACTTTTAAACAAATCTATTGCACTTTTTTTACTTTTTCTTTCTTTTACACTAACAACACTTAACTGAAAGTTCTTTAAAAATTGCAAAACGGCAATTAATTTAACTGGCCACATAAGACAACTAAAGGAGAAATAAAATATAAAAAAGGGCACAAAAAAACAGCACCAACATCATAAACAGCTGTACTTAGCACTTACTTTTTTTACACACACACACGAACATAACGTAACATTAGGAAAAGCCTAGCAATTTTTTGTTTATTTATCACGTAAAATATATAAATTTGGCACTTTATTTTATAAATTTACTGATATTTGTAACTTTATTACAATTTTATAAATATTTTGATGAAATTTAACCATTATATTTTGCTTTTTTAAATTTTTAATACAAAAACTAACGCCTTAATTTCACCGGCCGGATAAGAAAACTAAAGAAGAATAGGAATTAAACTTTGTAGCAGAGACACACACAACCAGCGAAACAAAGTATACAGCTTTTAAGCAAACGTTATTAAAAATTGGCTAGAAAAAAACACTTTAGAAAACAAGTTTTTGATTAAAATTTTAAAAAATATTTAGTTTATTAATAGAGATTATTATTTTTTTTTTCGCAAAGGGAGTTTCTATAGAATTAAATGAAATAAATTATATGTTTATAATAAATCTGTTCATTTCTTATTAAAATACCTAGAATTCGTATTAATTAAATGATGTGCCTTTTTTGTATATATTGTTAAGATGTTTCTCTATTATCTTTTTAAAAGCTGTTTACTAAGCTTTACCTTAAAAAAAACGTAAATATTTGTTTTGAAACAAATATTTTGATTCTTCTCTGGCTTTTTAACACGTTTTTTTTTTGTCTAAAACAAACGTTTTTAACTACTAACACTTAAATGCTTGTTTGAAAAAAACGTTTCGTGTTAATTTGTATATATAAATTAAATACAATAGTTGTGCGTGTTTTGTTGAATAGAAATTAAATAAAGACCCATTTTTAGGGCTTATTTAAACAACAAAGTATTTTAAAATAATTTATATATGTATATGTACATACATACATATGTATGTTTGTTTATAGCCAAAGGCATTAACAAATTGTTTTCATATGTTAATAAATAAAATATTTAACAAAATTTGTCTGTAAATAGAAAAATATTTATCATTTTCTTGAAATAAAAAATATATCAAACATTTCCTATTAACTAACCGCTAGCGTTTTTTTACCATTTTTTTTATTTTTACAAAATTTTTATTAAACAAGTTTTGTTTATTTGCTTTAGGTTTTAAAACCTTTTTTAATTATTGTTTTAGTTTAAAAAAATCAATTTTGTTAAAGATCAGAAATATAATTTAAAACTTAAAAAAAAAGTATTTTTTTACAATTCACCCCAGGTACTTTTGGTTTCAATTTCAAATTGTGGACGAGTATTACGAAATATTTTTTATTATTTAAAACAAATGTGCACATACATACATATGAATGTATTTGTTGTTTAACAATTGTTATTGCAATTTCTCCAAAGACTATAAAGCAACAATAACAAAAACTTTGCTTTAATGTTATAATCAAGTAATATGGATATGGCATAGTTTACCATAATTTATGGTATGTTTTTAAAAAGGTGGCCAATTATAGCGTACTGCCGCAAAAATACATTAATAGAAATCATATTAGCAAAAGCTTCCGTTTGTGACAAACGTTCGTTGTTTTTGTTTTTTTTTCCAAATGCGTTGCATTTATTTTTATTATTTTAACAAATACTTCTGCTTTGTTTACAAAAATATTTTATTTAAACAAACAATGCTGCCATTAGCCTTTAAGTTACTCATAAGTATCTTCTAAAATGGCATTTTGACGTTTGTACATTTTTTCAAATGCTCGTTGGTATCAAACAAAAGTCGTTGTTTTTTCAAAAAAAAAAAATCTTTGTAATAAACTTTATTAAGGTATTGTATTGAAAAACTATTGTTATGTGGCCTTTTAAATTGTTACAATGTTCGTGTCTAAAAGTTTATTTATTAAAAATTATTGAATAAAAATTTCACTTTCAAATTGATTTTTTTTTTCTTGTTAATTGTCTGCGCTTCATTTGTTTTAGCCATGTTTAAGTACGTTAAGAGCTTAATTTATTAAACATATTTTTTTTTAAATATACAAAATATATCAAGTTAAAAAAACACCTTTAAAGCCAAGTTTAAAAGTGTTCAAACCAGTCTAAATAGCAAGGTTAACGCAAAATAATAATATTTAAAGCAAGTTTATTGGTTTAGTAAACTTGTTGTTTAAGTAATTTAAACTTAAAATAAAGGCAGATTAAAATAAAGTTAATTTTGCAAACAGTTGTATTAACTTTGCTCTTTTTAGAGCCAGTTTGAAGCTTTTGACCAACACAGACAGTTACATATGTGTTTTTTTAACATTTTCTTAAAAAGATTTTAAAATTTTAATTTTTTTTTTTTGGCTTATTAAGATTATTTGTTTATTATATTTCCCCTCTTTTCTTCTCTTTTTAGCGATGTCATAATGGAACCAATGACTGCTCTAGTATTGGCCTTTCAACTTTTGGCCCTCTTCTCCATTGCAGGAGCTCTTATTATCTATCTTATCTGTAAGGTGCGTGAGGACAATGTCGAAAAGGTCGAACAGGTTAAATCAAATACGGTTTTAGTTACCAGTGCCGATACAGCCTTAGGTCTACAACTCTGCACTCATTTGGCCAGCAAAGGATGCCGTGTGGTGGCTGGTATGCGCGATGGTGTTGATAGTCTGCCCGCTAAACTTTTGGTGGGATGGTTGAAAATGCGTGAATTTACCGAGGCTCCCATTTCGGGCACTATTATACCTATGCTATTGGATGTCACCAAAGACGATGTACTGCGTGAGGCCACCGAAACAATGGGCTCACATTTGAGTGTGGGTGAGCAGGGTATTGCGGCAGTTATAAATACCAGTGGCACTTTCTATCGGGGACGCATTGAATCGCAGGAACTTTATCAAATGGAACAAATGTTTAAGACCAATATATTGGGATCTTTGCGTATAGCCAAGGCTTTTGTGGACTTTTTGAGACCGACTCGCGGACGTTTGATTTATTTGGGTGCCGGCAGTGGTGGTCCAGGCGATGGTCTAATTGCGTTTAATGTATCACGTGTGGCCACCGATAAATGTGTGCAAGAGGTGCGCCGCGAGCTACAGCCGTTTGGTGTTAGTGTAGTATGTTTGGATACTTGTGGTTTGCATGCAGAGACGCTCTATAAACCACCAACAGCCCAAAGTAAGTGAGATGGCAAACGAAATACATACATACATACATACATACATACATTGTAAAAAAATGCCATGAAAACTCAGTGAAGAGGAAAAATTTAAATTAAAACTTTTTTTTATTGATGCAATTTTTTTCTTTTGATTTCATTTAACTTTTTTCGTTTTTGTTTTCTCTTTGTCTCTTTCTTGTTTTTCATTTGAACTATTTTTAATGCAAAAACTAAACTAGTTTCCAGCGGTGCCCCAACAACCTATACGGCCAATGTTTTAAGTCCCAGTGCATTACATGTGGTTGAGAGAGCCTTATGGGATCAAACACCTCATGAACGTTATTCATTGTTGGCCTCAAATAAATATCAATTCGCGTTGCCATGTCGTTCATCGATACGTTTGACAAATAAGAGTCCCGAAGCCAAAAACCTTAATGTCAAGAAACCACAGGAAAATCAAAACAAGGGAGAAGTACAACGTGTTTAACCAGCCACAATAACGAATCATACACACAAATAGCAACAGCAAAATCAGGAAAGTCGTAGTGAAATTTCTTTTTTGTCTTAAAAACGAAACAAAAACTTTTACATGGAATTTCTTTTATAGTTTTTTTTTCCAAAGATTTTGTTAAAAGAAAATTCAAAAATAACACGAAAATCTAACAACATAGAAAATTTGTTGTACGAAATTAAATTTTTAAAAAAAAAACTTTTGTTTAGCAAAATCTTTGTTTTCAATTGTAGTTTTTTTTTCAAAGAAATTTTGTAAATAAACAAAAAATTATGTTTTACTATCTTTTAACACAAGTGTTTAATTACATATTTATATATTATGCGGTTTATTTTTTAAACTAAACTCAAAGAAAAAAAAAGTAACCATAAAAGTTTTAAGAAAAATGTAAATAAATATAAGATTTTTTTTTTATAAAATAAAAAACAATATTAAATTTTAATAAACATACATATGTATTTAAATAAAACAATATTCATCAAATTTTAAAAGAAATTTAAGTATGTTTGTATGTATTTTCAACCATAATAAAACACAACTTTACAACTTCAAATTCTATGTCAAATGCGTTTTATTTTTGTTTAAAGACAAACAAATTTAAGGTGATGTTTTCAAAGCATTAAATTAGCAATTATTAATGTGCATGTATCTACACATTCGAATTATTTTATATTCCATAACCATATAATATCAATTAAGCTGCAGACTTTTTTTGTTTGTTTTTATAAGTAAACTTTCATTCGTATTTCGTTATGAAATCATAACGCAATACACTGGCTGGCAATATATCACCGGCATGGGCATTAGTTTTACTTTCGGTGCGTGCTGGTAAATGTACAAGTACGTCGGCTCCTACAATACTTTGCAGGCGGCTGCTCATCTATTCAAGTGTGTTAAATTAACGGCGAAAGTGTTATTTCAGTTCATGTAAGTAAAATATTTCTTTGTGGTTAATTAAGTGAAGGTAGTGCAGAGTATTGTTTGTGCCCAGTTACATGTAAGTTTATGTGGAATAAATTTTATTAGTAAAAAACTTACCTGATTGCCTGTTATTGAAGCGTATAGTTGACCATTTTTACTGGTTATTGTGGCACGCATATATTCCGGTCTTGAATCCAAAGCCACAGTTGAATTTTGCAACTTTAAAATAAAAAGAAAAAACACATATGCTTAATTTTAGATTTTCGGATACAACAAGATGGAGAATAAAATTAATAAAAAGAATATATTATTATGTGATTGATATACATAGCTAAAATAAATATTTTTTTTTTGTTACGAAAAAACCTAAAACTAACTGATGTTTACATTTATTTATGGATAAGAGTTAAAAGACGCCTTTAAAAAATTTAAGCAGCTGCTTTCAAGTTAAGCCTTACAGACCTTTAAGAACAAATGAAAGTAGTTTAAAATCCCTTATGTATTATGTAATTATTGAACTTAGTTTCACAAGAATAATGAAACAAATTTAAAAAATGTTTAATTCCAACATAAATTCTATTTTCATTCAATACATACTCGATAATATGAAAATTTCTTTTCATTATAAAACTGATTTTAGTAATGATTTTAGAAATCGATTAAAAAATATTTATTTAAAACAAAATTTTAAAATGTCAAAATATAATAAACTTTTAATGTCATTTTTGTCGTTAACAAATCAGAAATTTTAAAATTAACTTAAACTTAAGCTTACCGTTACATGAACCACTGGCAGCATGCACTTTTCATAAGTCCAGCCACTGGCCCAGCGAATGGCCGGCAATGAAAACATATGGAAACAAACAAAGGCAGATACAGGGTTGCCGGGTAAACCAAAAAAGTACTTTTCATTTTTAGAGGCAAATGTCATGGGTTTACTAAAACAAAAGATTTTTTTATAAAATAGCAAACAAATATTTGTTAACGTTTTTAAAATAACCTACCCTGGCTTCATATTTACTCTACCTACATGCAAGCTGAAGCCTAATTTCTGCAGGACAGGCTTAATATAATCTTTATCGCCCATAGAGACACCACCACTGCATATAACAAATTCAACCTCTTCGTAAATAGATGATAAAGCTTCGTAAAGCTCTTCAAAGCTAAAAATGTTATTAAAAAAATAATAATAATAAGAAAAGATCAAATTTTAATTTGCACTATGTCTTACTCATCCGTTAAAACTTTGGTAAACATGCAATCAAAGCCAAAATACTGTAGCAACTGCTTTAACATGGTGGTATTTGAGTCATAGATTTTTCCTTCTATTGGATAATCCAAAGGATCCAACAGCTCGCTGCCCGTTGAAACAACTGCCACTAAAGGTTTATGCAAAGGCACAGCATGGCCCACCGAGGCCATTAAGGATTTGATCACTACCGGTGAAAGATCAACACTGGGAAATAGTGTAGAATTTTTAGCTAAATCACAGCCTATGGATCTGAAAAGTTTAAATTCAATATAATTTTGTAAAATATGTACAAAATTTAAACAAATTATTAAATACCTAACATCCAAATCCTTCTTAGGGTCTACCAATATCTCGACCAAATCTTCCAAACCATTTTTCTTGGTTTTTAGTAGCTTCGTATCCTCGACCTGAATGATACAGTCGGCCATTAGGGGAACAGGAGCGCCAGTATTTATTTTGTAACATTCATCTTCTTGAAAATCAGTTTCTATTACTAAATCTCCAGCTGAGATATAACCCAACACCTTTTTGGAGCCTGAAAGGCCAGATTTCATAGCATATCCATCCTTAATGGATGCTCTATAAGGGGGTATATCTACTGGAGACTTGAAATTCTTGAGTAATTGAGGCAAAGTGGTTTGAGGTTTAATGGTTTGCAAAATAATATTTAGAGTTTCACTAACTGGTAGCATTGGAAAAGGAGAATTGCGATCATTAGCATCACCCTTGCCAGTTTTATGAGGACAAACATGTCTTTCAGCAGCTGGGGCAGATAAATGAATTTCTTGTAATTGTTCGTGTGTCTTTTTAACTAAAGCCAGTTCATTGTTAAGCAAATGCAAAGCATGTGGCAATAAGTCTTTAACATAATCGAAACATTCCACCACTGCCTTTTCACTGCCAGGAAAATTTAAAATCAAAGTTTTACCCGCAATGCCACACATGCTTCGTGATAGGGCTGCAAATTTAGTCTTTTGCAGGGAATGTAAAGCCAGCGCCATAGAAAGTTGAGGACATTCTTTGTCTATCACAGCTTTAGTAGCTTCAGGCGTTACATCTCTAGGAGCAAATCCAGTTCCACCGGTAGTCAAAATACAGGAGACCCTATTGGCGGCGACAGACAATTGTTTAAGTTTCTGTGTAATTAAATTCTTTTCATCTGGTAGTATTTCCTTTATTACGCGAGAATTTTCAAAATTTTCTGCTATCATCTGAGCCAAACGGGGACCACTGCGATCTTTTGCAGCATCTTGATGACAAGTGTCACTTACTAAGGAGAAAAGTATTATCTAAAAAATCTAATAACACTTATAAAACTTACCAGTTATTACAGCAAATACTATATCTGACATTATTAAATAAAATAAAAACTGCAATATTAAAGCAATGCAAAACCACCGGCCACTTGTTGAGGGTTTATTAAATGTTGGTGTGATAAAATAAATAAACAAAAGATAACAATTTATGTTAAATAACAGAGAACTGTTAAAGATTAATATATATTAAAGAAAGAGATGCCACCATTTATTGCCCAAGCAAAATATATAAGAATTTGTATATGTATATAATCATTTGTTGCTAATTGTTTAACAATCCTGTTTTAGTTTGTGTTTATAAAAATATGTACGCAATATTTTGATAAAAGATAAAATTTTCTTTAAAATTAACAAAAAAAATTATGTCGGATACAAATACCAGTAACAAACCTTATGAGGTAAGTAGGTTCTTAGTAATATGTTAGTAAATTAATTTAATAATATGTAATGCTAACATTTCTTTTAGAATCATTTACTTAACAATGTCATTACCAATGCCAGCAATATAAATGAGGAAAGTCTTTCTCCTGGACGCCGTAACCTGCGCCGTTGGCTGGGTAAGTCCTTTAGAGTGGTTATAACTGATGGCCGAGTTTTAGTAGGCTTCTTTAATTGCACCGACAAAGATGCCAACATTGTTCTGTCCATGTGTGTGGAGTTTCTAGAGGGTGGAAAAGATGCCCGGATTTTGGGAAACGTAATGATACCCGGCAAGCATATTGTATCCGTCTCTGTAGATATGCCCCAGGAAGAAGTATATGCGCCATAGTAGTAAAAAACAAATTTATAACAGTTATTTTTACAAAGATTTATTAATAAGTATTATATATAAAATTAACAACTTTTTGTGTTTTGCATTTTCTTATCATTGTCTTGTCTGTTGAGTCGTTTGGTTTAAGGGATCATAGCCCTTTTGCATTTTCTCCTTAAATTGTTCGTAGGTGCGTTTACGATCGAAATGTTTTACCCAGGTACTAGGACAACTCGTCTCAAATAGTTTGCGCAGTGTTTTACAGGTTTCCGGTACTTTTTCGCCTGATGTGGAACTGTGTTGGGGAGCATGTTCACTTAAACAATTCCAATATTGATCACGGTCGCCCCAACATTTTATCCGTTCTTCTTTATTTAAGAAACTCATGGTTTTTTATTTAATAAATTATAGATGTTTACCAATTTTTACAATGGAAAAAGTTGCATAAAATGTATGCAGAAAAACTTAAAAACATATGTGCTGTTAAAGCAGGGTTGTTTTTTCTTCAAAAAAAAAATAGAGTTGCTCATTACTGTTAAAGAAATTGTCATTTGCCTTTTGTGTGTCATTGCAGTCGAACGTTTTAGACAATATTTCTGTAGTTTTCGGCAACAATCAACACGACAGCGACACAGAAATAGGCTGATTATTTTTAACGTTTAACACCTCTTTTTTAGGTACAAAACGAAACTAATGTCTTTTATTAAATTAAAAAATAGATGTACACATACATACTTAGGTATAATATAGTTTTATTTCGAACTCGTTAAGTTAACGAATACAATTTTGTTTTAAGTCTCAGGCTGGGTAGGTCAAATAAATGGATAATTAAAAAATATAATTTTTTTACACTTATTTATAAGTTTTTGCTATTCTAGTCAATATTTTTAATATATTAATATACATATATATCAAAAAAAATTACACATTCCCTAACTTTACAATAAACAGCATCATCTACCCAATTCGATTGGTTTTACATTAGCCTCTCCGTGTTCTGGCAAAAACTTTTTAAACGTGCCCACACAAGTGTGTTTTAAACTTTGCTTTTTCGAACGCTTTACACACTCATCGTAGTAACACTTCTCGACATTATGTAAAAATTCAATTAATAACTTTGGATTACCTCCGTTAGGACCCACATAGAATTCACATTCCAAATTTGATTTTTTTAAATCGCGTACACAACAATTAAGAAATTCTGGATTAGCCGAAAACCAAGAATTAAGACGTTGCAAAGGAATGGCTAAAGGTTCTCGCAGTATGCCTGTTATCCAAGTATCGTCTATCCAAAATATTGAAGATTTGGCAGATTGTTGCACCAAACGTAAGGCCGTTTTGGGATTAGTGATGTACAACCAACCAGATAAATACGAGGGGTACATATTTCTGGCATATTCATATTCAGAAACGTACCATTTATTGGCCTGATTTCGAATGACCGGTTTAAGGTCTAATATATAGCCAGCTAACAATTCAGAAGAAGAAATTAATTTCGATTTTTCCAATTCCAAGGAATCCAAATAACGTTTCACTTGGAATATGTCGTACACAATATCATCATCTATTTTTATAATAAATCTGGCTTTACTGCACTGGGTAGCTGACCACTGCAGACCCATAATATGTTTGTAGCTAAGATTTCTATATGCTTCTATAAAGTTGCCTTGTAATAAATCGCCAAATCTTTGCTGTTCACTTTGCACTTGGGCCTGACTTATAAAATGCTCCCATTCCGGTATAGACGCTAGGAGAAATATTCGTTGTATGCCTAATTCTGAAAGTTTAGCCTGTGGTATGGCCTGCCTGTGTGCGGCTCTTAACTCATCATGGCCCACATAAGAAGTAACTATTAATATAGCTGAAATAATTTACAAAAATTTACTTGTACATTTTTGCATACATATTAAGTTTTGTCTATTGTATCTCACCCAATAACTCTTTTTTATACAGCTGGCACAAATTATTTTCTATTACAAAGGCAAAATTTGTCAAATTTAGCAATTGTCCAGTGGCTTTTATGTTACTAGCCGTAATTTCTGCTGAATTTTCTTGTATTATTGTTAAAAATTCATCCGTAACAGGTTGTTTGGTTAATGTGTTAAAGAATATTATTAATATTATTAATGTGACACCCAAAAGGGTTAAAATTTTGTAAAGAATTTTAGCGCGCAGGCGCATTTTCTTTTTCAACGCAAAAGTTTTTGTTGTTTAATTAAATTTCCCGTGAAAAATGTAAACAAAATTATTTGATATTAAACCTCAAACGTAATATGGGGTTAATTTACCTTTGTAATTAAGACACCAAATGATTAATATAACAAAAAACGAAAATATATTTTTTAATAAGACCTTTACGGAAAATTTAAAAAAAATAGAAAAGTTTATTGAAATTTTGTCATTGTTTTTTTTAAAATACATATGTACGTATACTAAAATTGTTATTAAAGAATTTTTATGACAAAGAAGTAAACAGTGTTGCCTATTAAGAGACTGATACAAGTTTACTGAATTGTGGTAAAATAATAATTGTAAATTAAATTGTTTTGCATAAATATGAAAAAAGTTACATATATATGTGTTTTTTTTTCTCAAATATACATAAAGAAGAAAATTGATGTCGTTTATTTATTAATAATATCATTAACAAATTAACAGTAATGATTATTTCCCTATAAATTTGTGTATATTATAATCTTGGTAACTCTAAATAGGTAGTAAACAAAACAGTGAAAATGGAAGCTAAAGCTAGGTATCAAAATACAATAAAATTAATAAATTTATATCGTTCATACCCAATTTTATGGGATATGAACAATAAATCATTCAGAAGAAATGATTTAAAAGAGAAAGCGTATGAAGAAATTGCCAAGAAAATGGGTATGGTGGCTGAAATGGTGAAAAAAAAAATTCGCTCGTTGCGTATCACATACACTAGCGAAAAAAGAAAAATAAAGATGAAAAAATCCGGACCAGGAGCAGAAGAAAACTACATCCCCTCATTGAAATGGTTTGATGAAATGTCCTTTTTGGACAGTTCGATTGCAATAAGGAAACCTATAGTTAACTCATTTGAGGTAAGTCAGGGAAGAGACATATGTACATATGTATTATCGTACATACATCGGCTGTAACTCATCGCCTTTTTTTTAAGTTAACCAACGGATTAACCTAATGGCTTATCGACTGTAGACATCTTAAAATTGTCTAAGAAACAAAACCAGTTTGTATTAGTATACATACATACATACATATATTTTCAACATTTCCATCTGTAACAAAGTACAAAGTATCTTGAAACTTCATTCCTTATCCTACAGTCATATTTGTATGATTATGTTTGGACCTCAATCGGTCTATTAAATATGCCAAATCTTCTAGTCAACCTGCCAAAAGCCCACTCCACAACCATTTTTGCTCGACACAGTTGGAGTATTTAATTTTAGAGACCTGGGGGGGTTACTCTGTAATTCGATTCGATTAGAAATTTGTTCGAATTTGTATGCCTTAAACATGTGAATTCGTAAACGTTTTCTTTGTACGGCTTCAGAAGGTTTTTGTCCAAAGAAAACGCATCATCGCCAATAAAGTAATACGACAAATTCCGTACTTCTCGAGATATTTAGGGTCCACTTGCAAAAAAAAATTATGAACATACCTACATAGGTATTTATTTTTTGTTCATTAATTGTATTTCTTTATTTTTCAGAATAATGTAACTTCAATGAGCTGCGACGAATTTGAATACTCAATATGTGAAGAACATTTTGAAAATAATACCCCTGAATCTTTTGAAAAAAATACCCCTAAAAAAGCTGCTTCAAATAACCTAGATAAAGCCTTGGAAAAACTACTCGAAGCAAACGAAAATGAATTTGTGGGATTTGGTACCAGCGTTGCCCAACAATTACAAAAAGTTCCCCTAGAAATTGCTTACGAGCTAATGAGCGAAATTCAAAACACAATTACAAAGCGAAAAATAAAATACGTCCTTGAAAGTCGTACCCCCACAAGCAAAACAAACAAGCAGACACAAGAAAAAATATTGCTTTCAACGATAAAAACAGAGCAATAAATGTACAAAATATGTCATAATCTTATCCATCTTTTTCATTATTTCATTACATTAAAGTTAAATTAAACTATGTATAGTACTTTCGTACAAAATTTGTTTAACAAAGCTTTTCTAAGATTAAAAAAAATTAATAAGATTTTATTTTTTATAAACAGTTACTAACCGTTTAGTTTTGTTATTTGGTCAATATTTTGTTTCATAACTTTTCTTCTTTCAAACAAATTGATCGACAATTAGGAGTTAAATTATATTAATCGAATTGTTAATGGCATATTTAAAAAAGACAATTTTTGGTACATGTTTAATCACTTCACCCAGAGACAACCTTTAAACGGTTAGAATTCATTTATGATTTAACTACACACAAACAACCCCCAATAGTATAACTTCTAAGTGCATTAATATTTTACAAAAAAACGTAGTGTTGAATAATTTTATTATTTTTTCTCAACAATAATTAAACGAAATAGGGTATTTCAAAATAATATTTAATTGAAAGAAATACAATTAACAAACACAAACGTATTTCAGAAACAAATTAAAATTTTAATCAAATGTTACTACTTTCATTAGATATCTATGTTTCCATCTGTTATTAGGTATTGACAAATCTCATCCCTTATATTGCAGGCATATTTATATGTTTTTGTTTCTTGTTGTCCAATTGGTGAAAATGTTGAAGGCAACGCTTCAATTTCAAAGTCAGGTGTAACAGGCTTCGTCTTTTTGATCGTCAAATAATTATGTAAAACGCATGCAGTCATCACAACTAAGTCTATAGTTGACGTTTTTACTTCAATTGGCCGTTTTAATACACCAAATCTTTTGGTCAATCTGCTAAATGCACATTCCGCAGTCATTCTGGTTCGGCCCAACCTATAATTAAATACTTCCTGTGAAACACTTAACATGTTTGAACTATTGTATGGCTTCATAAGGTGTTTGTCAAGAGGGAATGCATCATCGCCAATAAAAAAGTATGGTATTTTGTTGCCTTGGCCCAAAACAAGTTCCGTTCCTTTTGGAATATTAAGGTCTCCGTTGCAAAAAGACTCATACAGGTAACTATCTTGGTATACTGTGCTGTCCGATGCTGTGCCATTTGAGCCAACATCAATAAATGTAAAGCGACTATGCGCATCTACAGCCGCAAAAAGCACAATACTAAAAAATCCCTTAAAGTTATAAAATTGGGATCCGTTTTTTGATGGGGTCCTTATACGAATATGTTTACCGTCCAAGACCCCCAACGTATGTGGAAATTGCCATATATCATTAAATTCTCTAATGTGTTCTTTCCATTCTTCTTTAGTGTCTGGGATCTAAAACAAACACATTTTTTTTTTAATTTAGGAAAAATTAGAAAAAATCGATTGCATTAAATATATACTTTTTATACTATATCAACTTAAAGCAAACAATAAAATAAAGAAAATTAAAATATAAAATATAATATACATATGTATATCGTTACCTAAAATGCAAAAAGGCGTAACTAACAAATATATAATTTTAATAGTTACGTCTCTTTCTTTTTTTTGGAAACTTTTTGAAAATTGGTATTGAAAACTGGCAAGACAACTCCCTTCTTTTCTTTACACAAAAAATATATTGTTTTGCAGCTTTGAAATAAACTACATATATTTGAAAAAATTTGGACCATTTGTCCAAATGGGCCATACATGGTGAAGGGTATATATTTGGTCCAGCCAAATATAGCGCTCTTGCTATTTAGACACATGTATGTATGTATGTACATATATACGTACCTTCAAATAAACGCCGCTTAAACTATCATATATTGCGCTTAGCACAGCTGGAATAAATACGCTTATTGTGCTTCTGCCAACCCTTGTTAAAACTTCTAGAGAACTGTATGACTCTCCAGTCGCCAAGAACCGCAACGTTATTGCCAATTTTGTTCTAGCAGAAACTGCAGCTCGCATATGTGTGTCACTTTTTGTTATTTTGCTTTCAACCTAGATAATGTAAATGATTTTTAAACATAAAGTATTTGTAACATTTTCAATTTAAGTTTTATATACATACATACATACATATGTACATATTTACATTTTCACATACCATATTAAGAATTTCTTCAAACTGCATTATGTTTAAGCGACAAAAATTGTTGATATCTGTATCATCATCTTTCCAAAGCAAATCCTTCAGTAAATGTGCTTCGATATCATCAATGCATCCTTTTACTAAAAGAGGTTTTATCCAAAATCTTCTTTTAGTTGATTTTTTGATTTCATTTTTTGTATTTTTTCTTTCATTTTCTAATTTTTTTATTTTTAAAGGTGAAGCATTTCTTTTTACTAGTTTTGGCTTTGACGACATATCGCACTTTTAAAACAAAATGCCAGAGATGAAACAGTGTTGGCAAGAAAAAAGTTTTTTACAAATTTACTGGATTGTGGTAAAATAAAAATTATGGCTTACAAAATTATATATATTTTAGAGCATCAATCTCATAAAAATGAGATATGAACAAAAAGTTTTATGGGATATTTATTTATTCTAAAATTTTGCATCAAGTCTTACTTTGAAGACATTTTAAAAATTAAATTTTATTAACTGTGTAAAATTTTGAGCTCTGTGTTAAAAATATTGACAAATTTTTAGACACCTGTCTTAAAAAATTGAAATTTGTCAATTATTTTTTTAACTCTAAAGACGTATTAGTTAAAAAGTTTTTTTGTATGAAATAGTTTTGAAATTTTAATTTAGGAGAAAAATGTTTACTATATTATATATATTTTCTAAATCGGAAACTTGTAACTGCTTTTAAATTAAAATCGAATTTATTATCAATTTTTAAAAATATACCCTTAAATACAAATCTAAGCCGCCATATTCGTAACCTTATTAACGCCGCAGTAAAGAAATATTTTGCATCGGCCTGGTTTTTCGCAATAAACTACAAGGAACAAATAGAAATAACCGCGCGTGCGATGAAGAACGAACAGAATTGAAAAGTTAAACAAAAACAAAACAAAACAAAAAACAGGAGTAAACAAATGCAAGAGATGTAGTTGTTTTAAAACAAAATTGTGCAAAGAAACAAGAAAACGCCAAGCCAAAAAAGTAACACCAACAACAAAACAAAATTAAGTAAAAGAACGAGCATGAAGAAGATTTAAACATTTTAACAATAGTGCGACGCGAAAAAGGAGCGAACTACTGTGACCGCGTGTGTAATTAAATAATTCTTACTGATGTTGGCAGAGCAAACAAAAAGAAAAATCAATATTATTTGTATTAAAATTTAAATAAAGAAAAAATAATTGTGCAGTGAATTATTAAAAAAAGAAAATGAATTAAACATTTGTTAAATTACTATTTATGTTAGTGTTTAAAAGATAACAAAAAATAAGACAAGAAGGGTAAGTTTTTATTTCATTAAATAAAATCTTATATAAAATAATTAAAACTTTAAGAAACACCTTTGCAAAAAAAAAAGGAATAATAATAGCACTAATAATCAATCTTGATTTATATATTTCCTTAATATGCCATTTTCAGCATCAAATATAATGTATAGCCCCCCCCTTTAAGTTGAATTAAAGATACATGTTTTTGTCTCCTGCATTGGTGTTTTATATAGAATTCTTGTTTTTATTGTACTTCATATTTTGTAGATGTTAAATTAGTTTTTTTTTTTTTTTGTTCATTAAAACATTTTTAATATTAAAGTAGTAGTTCTTATACACACACATAAACATCTGCACATACTCCTTTTGATTTTTTTGAGTTTGTTTGTTTTTTCTTTTTGCTTATGTGTGTGATTTTTTTTTGCGCTAATGTTATGTTTCATTTTTTTCACAGCGTTTCAGTGGGATTTAATAGAGAAGCAAGCTTAATGGGAGAGAGCTAAAGTTGCCACAGTAATGTTTTTTAAGTCAACTATGTTTGGGGGATTTCTTGCTATTTAATAATATGCATGTATTTTAAATATTAATTTAAAGGAAGGATGATTTTTTAACATACATGAATAATAAAAATAAAATGTAGAAAAAAAATTCAAATTTCCTAATAAAGATGAAGAAGTTCACAAAACGACAAATTAAAAAAAATCATGAAAAATATTAATGTTCTAAAAACGGGCAATTAGAAAAAATATAAATTTTTTTCTAACCATCTGGCATTTCTTTTTTTTTTTTTGCAAGTGAGAGTTTTTTTATGTTAAATTCCCCCTCTTTGTTATTTACAAAAGATTTCTTGTTTTATTTAACGATTTTCAATTAAACAAAGAAATAAATTATACAACTACATACAAAATAAAATCATAAAGGACGCGCGCAGAAGAAATAAGTTAAGAAAAAAATCTAATAATCATTATAGGTATATGGGAATGGGTGTGTTTAAAATAAATAATGGATGAACAAATTTAAGAATAAATTAAAATATTTCATTCCTATATGTACATATGTATGTAGATAAATTTGTATTAAAAAAAAATTCAAATTACAATAGCTGTAATACCTAAGTACCTACTTATGTATCTACTTTAAATCTTGAAGGTTTAGCATATTTTTTAAATTTATTACGTTCGCCGCATGTGCGAATATACATACATATTTATAAGTATAATTTTTTTAAATGTCCTTACTAAAATTCAATAAAGTTTTTAGTTTTTCATAGGTACCTACCTAACAAAAATTTAAAACTAATCATCTGTTAAAACTTGAAAACTTGAGAAACTTGATTTCACTTTTCTAAATTGTTTTTATTTGCGAACAGCTGTCATAGATAGGTATGTACTTAAATTTACAAAATATCAAAGATTTAAAAAAATTAATAATAATAAAATTTAATTTTATAGGTATTAATTGTACCTATGTACATATATAAGGACCAATCTTTTTGTATTTTTTAACGTTTGTTTATATCTAGGTAAGGTACCAGCAAAGTAAAATAAATCATTACATTTTCAATAATTTTTATTTTGAATTTTTAAATTATGTACATATGTACATATGTCCATTATTTGTTTTTTACAAAGACTCATTATTTACACTTTGACAAAAAAGTTTTTTTTATTTAATAACATCACAGCTTACCGTAGAGATACGGATAACAAGGTCTAATAAAAAATAATAACTTTTAAGAAAATTCAATGTTTATAATTAGTATTACATACCTACTTATTTACAAAATAAGGATAGTGTGATAGTAATTTAATGAAAATTGATTTTTTAGCGCCTACATATTTTTGCAGATGTAGAAAAGCAACAACAATATTTGCAAGATAAAAAGTATCTTTTAACTAAATGTTTTTTATACCTATTCGTTCTTGCTTATTTCCTGTCTGCATGCGGTCGTTAAGTAAGTTGCACAGAGATGGGAAATTAACATTTATTTATTTTTTGTCTTTTTGGTATTAAACAATGTTTTTTTAATCTTGATTAGCAATCAATTAGAGAAAATACTTTGCAAGCAGACATTTAAAAAAAAAACATTTTATAGTTTTAAAATTTATAAAAAGAATATTTTAGAGTATGTATGTAGGTATGTAATTGTTTCGCTGGTTTGTTTGAAACAAGAAAAAATACAATGTCATAAAGATTGTTAAGATAGGTAGAAGGGTAGGAGTAATTTTCCTTTATATTTTTCATGAATGAAGGTTAACATTGATGTCAAAGGTAAATTATTAATTATATATGTACCTATGAAGCTTAAAATTAATAAACTTTAACTTTTAATCAGCTGATAATATGCAGTTACTTTATACATTCAGCTCAGTAAGGATGAAATTGCAATGGTATTTTTGTTCCCATCCCTGAAATAGACTTTAAAATTTGCAAAATCCTGTCGCTACTAATACTTTTGTTTCAAACCCGTTCGTATTCCTTTATTAGTGTTCCCGATTTCTTTGTTTTTATGCCAAACTAGAAAAACTTTACACTCTTAAATGTCTTGTTTTACGTTTGCTATTACAAATGATAAAAATTTGCGAATATGTAGGTATTCAACTAACTGTTTACTTTGTAGTTTAAAAGAGAACATTGATGGTAACTTGACAGTATTTTCGGTCTCGCACGATCATTGCAAATCGGGTACGTTAAAAAATTAAATAAACAAACAATTCAAGAATAAATCATACTAAATTTGAAAAAAAAAAAATAAAATAACCTACTCATTTCTTATACCATGACCTTTATATATCAGCATTTCTAATGACAAAAAATCGTTTAAAAAATCTCTCCTCAGTCTTTAAATTACTATCATAATGCCGGATGGATGAAATAAAACAAGTAAAAGTGCTATATTTGGCCGTGCGAAATCTTATATACCAATACTGCTGGAAATATTAATTTTTGTTTGAAAAATTTGGGAAAAAGAGGCGCTTGTTTTAACTACCGATTTTCTGGGAATTATTTCCAAAAGTTTGATACCACATACCACTTTACAAATCGTACCTATTAGATTATTTTTTTAAATAAAACAGTTTTATTATTTCAATAAAAAAAGACGTACGATTTCTGAAATGACGTACAGGAATTAAAAATAATAAATAAAAGTTAACATCACTTGTGCAGAATTGAAAAAGGAATAGTATAAAAAATGTTTAATTTTTTTTTGTTTTTGTGCAAGAACAGCTCCTTTTTTGTTTGTTTAATTTTTATGTTTTAATTTTATTTCATCTCACTCACTTTGCGTCTCTCTTCATCCTTTACGCGTTTGTGTTCTTGTATTATGACTGTTAAATGTTTATACCAGAGAAAAACAACAACAACACTATTAACGTTTTTTTCTTGTATTTTCCTCAGGATTTCTTGTTTTTTTGTTATTAAATTTTTTATAGTTTTTGGTTTTAGTTTATTTGAGGATGTTTTTGTGTGCGTGTGTATTGTATGAGCAAAATTCGTGTGTAGGTTTTTGTTGTGAATATGTATAAGTGTAAATTTTAGTATTTTTATATGCTGCTGCTTCTCCTTGTTTTATTTTTTATAATAATTTCTTTATATATTAAGTACAGTGTTCAAAAATTGTTCTTTTAAGCTATTTTCTGCAGTATTTTTATGTGTGTGCTATTAATGTTGTTGTTTTATTTTTATTATTATTTTATTTTTTTGTTGTTGCTGCTGCAGCGACTGTTGTAAATTTTCAATATTACCTTTTAGTATTTGCCTTTGTGTCTTCCTGGCGTCATTTGTTTAAATTATAAGACGGAGTATATAATTAATATTAATTATATTTAAGAAGTGTTTTACGATTTTTTTATAGATTAGTTTTTATTTCTTTTATGTTCCTACAAACATACATACATACATATGTAGGTATGAACTTGATTAACAGAATTTGTGTATGTAAGATTATTTATAAAATAATTTTGCTATAAATTGTTTAAAATTTATAATTTTCATGCATTTTACATGAATTATTTTATTTTAACAAATTATTCTTTCATGATTCAGTTAAATTTGTCATTAAGTTTTTATTATACCTACTTACCTATAAACGATGTTTTTTTTAAATTAAATAAAAGAAGTTAACTAAAAATTTTAAACTAAATAGGTACCTATTTTTGAGAGATTTCAAAACCTTTTGAATTTTAGTTTCATAGTGCAATTATTTTGATGGTGATAGGTATCAAAAGGGAGAAAACTCTCCTGTTTACATTTTTCATATATGGGTTTTGACGCTTTAAACGTGCGAGTATGAAGATAACTGTTTTTTTTATGTATTTAGTTTGACAGCTACGTTACAAAAAAAGTATCAACTGTGTTTTTAAGATCACGCTTTAAATAATACGCCTTGTTTAGTGCTGTATAAATTTCTTACACTTTTTTAATTAAATATTAGATTTAATCGTTTTTGTTTTTTTTTTTACTAAAGTTCATTATTAGCAAACACTGGGTTATTTAAAAAAACATACTCTTCTAAAACACTTAACCAAATTTACATACGCGAACGTAAAAATAAATAAAAACAGCTGAAGGATAAAAACACGTAGTGTTGCAAAGTAGGTACATAAATTATTTTCTCATACCGTTCTCAATGCCGATACAAAATTTTTCCTTTTAACATGAACGTAATTATAGTATATCGTTGGTCTCAGGTAGAAAGGCCCTAACTCGATTTTTTTCGAAATTGACTTTTAGTGATATCAATACATTTCACACAAATACACCTCGTCACAAAAAACAGTTCAATATTTTGAAAAATTTAAGAGCATTTTAAGAGCATTTGTATAAAAAAATCAACATGTTGATAGGTAGGTATACAGTTTTTATTATGTTTTTACCTTCTCCTGTAAAATTACAATTATGTGAGTTGTACATATGTATAGGTATAAGTCTTTTCATGGTGTAATCTTCTAAACTTGTATTTTGTTATATTTTTTGTTTAAAATATGTAAACATTTTGGAACCAAATACAAATACCCTGAAAATTAGCATCAAAAAATGCAATACATTTATAAAAAATATGAATTACCCTTGTTTCTATTGTTTATTTGTTAACATTTTAAATCATATTTTTTAAATATTGAAGTTTATTTGCATAAAAGAACTCAAAATAATATTTAAATTACTTAGTCGGAGAATTATCTATCACTTCACTTCTTTTAATGTTTGTGTAAAGAACGCTTTTCAGTAAAGTTCAGTAAAGAATTTTAAAAAGTTTGAAGCAAATACACTTTGATACTAAACAAGTTAAAAAAAAAAAAAACAAATTTGCTAGATTATGAAATTTTTTAAATATCGCATAGGTTTTTTTATAAAAAAATTTATTTAATAAATGTTATGTATTTTTTAAGCCCCAAAATAGCTTTTTTGTTTTATATTTTCTTTCTTAATTTAAAATAAAAAAATCTAATTTTTTTAAATTAATTATATGTACATAGGTATTTACCTAAAATAACTGTTTTTTATTTTTTTAGGTTAACTACAAATAAATTTTTAACTAGAGTCCGTTAAAGTTTCCCTGCGAATTTCTACTACATGAACTGATATCTGCAAACACAAAGAAACACAGTAAAACAATAAATCTTCCAAACTAGTCTTCTAATAAAAAAAAAGAGAAACAATTCGTCCTCCAGCAGACCTTTGCCACATTCACACATCACATTGTTGTTGTCTACTTCAAAATGACACCTTTACATCGCCAAGAGTTTTGTGTACGCTGGAACAGTCACTTAGGTAGCATTGGAGCTGCCTTTCCCCAACTATTAGCCGGTCAACGATTTGTCGATGTGACATTAGCTTGCGAAGGACATCAGGTGCATTGCCATCGTTTAGTATTGGCAGCGTGTTCCTCATATTTCGAAAGTATTTTAGCTGAAAATCCCTGTAAACACCCGGTCATTATATTACCCTCAGAAATAAAATTATGGGAAATTCAGGCTTTGGTTGATTTTATGTATAAGGGTGAGGTAAATGTAACCCAGGCCGGTTTACCCCAATTGCTAAGATGTGCCGAACAATTGCGCATACGGGGTCTGTACGGGTCAGATGCAGCCTTAAATTTAAATCAACTTAAAGCCATGACCAGTAAGATATCGAGTAGCCAAAACCCTTTAAACACAGCCAGTAATAATATGACAATCGCATCGGCAATACAACCCGACAGCAATGATGAAGACACCGCCACCAACTCTACCACCACCACAACTGCTACAGCTGCCAGTACTTTGCAGCACAATGCACAAAATCAAATTGTTATCAAAAAAGAACCCACCACTTCTCACTCCTCTTCAAATCAATCGAATTACTCACAACAAACACAACAAATTTTAAATCCCGCTAGTTTGAAAAACATGATGAACAATGCAGCTGTTGCTAATGCTGTGGCAGCAGCGACAGCTGCTCGAGCTTCAACTTTTGCCCCTAATGACTCTGGCGATGAATCCACCTCAAATGCCTATGAGCAGTTCGAAAATAATAGTCAAAATACAGCGGCAAACACAGGAGCGCCGACAGTGCCGGTTCATATGTTAACCACCCATCATATGGACTCTACGGTGGAAGAGGATCATAACTATGTTGCTCACGATGAAGAGGACAGTTTTGGTGGTGGTATGGCAGATTTAGAGCACGATGCCAATACCAATCACTCTATGATACAATCAATGGATAACAATTGCTCACTAAGACGCATACGAAGATCCGAGGAATCTTTGGAACAGGCGGCTAAATGTGTATCAAAGGGACAAACCTTTCAAACGGTCAGCAATATGTTTAATATACCTGTTTCAACCATTCGTTTCTATATGGCACGCAAAGGCATTTTGCCCAAACGTAAACGCGGCCGTGGAGCTTCTAATACTGGTGGTGTTTCAAGTTTCAATATGTCCGGGGTTGCGGCTGCATCTAATGCTACGGCTGTTATGTCTCAGGCTTTGGCCCAAATAAAACGTGCCGATAGTCCTACTGCGGCACAGTTTGGTGAAATTCCCTATCATTTAATGGGCTATAAAATGGAACCGGGCACTGCGCATTTGGTTTAAAATGTGTTTAATAAAAATATAAAAAATAAACGAACAAAAAAAGGAGGAGAGGAATGCGTCGTCCCCAAATTTAAAAATAAAGTTGTGAGTTTTTAAAACAAAAAGATACAAATATTTATAAATACCTACATACATACATACATATGTACTTATGTATGTATGTATGTAGATAAAAACGCCAATTTAAATTATAACCCCCCCATTCATAAACAATTAATAACTTTATTTAGGGTTTATAAGACAGATTTCTCGTACAAAATCAGTTTAATAAACCATTGATAACTTTATAAAACGTTTATAAATATGGGGTTAAATACTTATCTATTTGATTTTTTATTATTTGCAAAACGAAAAAGACATTAATCGAAATGGTTTAGAGAAAACAATTAAGAAATTCTGGATAGAGTTTTAGAGAAAAAAGAAAGAAAAAACACAGCTTAAAGTCAGAAATAAACTGCATTTAAAAATTTTAAAAACTTATAACGAAAATCTTCTATAGTTCGACCATATTATTTTAAAAATGGTACCATTTTTTTGCGGCTGAATTGCAGTTGAATTAGTTCATATAAAAGTTAATTCAGGGCGATTTTAAGTTAGGTGACATTAGGTACAGAGACAGGGAAATACGCAGCTCACTTGGGTCCGATACATACGATCCCTTTGTGATAAACAGGTGACATTAACAATAATAATAATGAATATGTCTTGAGTTAATTATTAGTTTACAACATACAAGCGAGCCTTTAATATGCGTTTTGAGTCAATATTTTTCCAAAAATTGTATACCTTTTTATATGAGTGTATGTACATATGTATAAAAGTATGTATTTTCAAAAGTTAACTAACGATTTCTCTTTACTAAGCAGTTTACGAGTAAAACCTGTCCAATTCTCTAGATAACCCCTGTATATAACTTATTTTATACCCTTAACAGGTTCCTAATTTTCTACACGAAAACGATTAAAATTAAAAAAAAAAACATTTATTGTATAATCTATTTCCAAAATGTTAATTAACATTTGCTAGCAAAACTTAATACTCAATACAAAAAAATATTGACAAAAAGTTAATCTTTTACCTTTTTAATACTTGAAACAAAGAAAAACAATTACAATTTTGTAATAATGTAAAAAAACGAGATTATTTTAATGTATATTATAATAAAAAACTAGATACGAACAAAAAACGATAATAAAAATAAAAAATTGCCACAAAAAAGCTAAACTTAACTTATTAGATTTAATATCTCCCAATTCCTTTTTCTCTCTAAGATCACCATAACTTTTTGTAAATTATGCTCATGTCTTTCATTACCATTTAACTCACATATATAAAAAAGAACAAATTATTTTATTATTAATATTAAGCTTTTTTTTTAACTAAATTTAAGTTTTAATTTATATAATATTATTTGTAAACCTTATATTTATTATTAAGCCAGTCAGTATGATTAGTATTTAAACTACTTACTTATTTACTTAATTAAACACATACATACATACATACATATTTATACAAAATAATAATAATTTTAAGAAGAAGAAAATTGAAGTGAAATATTTGTAAAGAACAAATCTATATAACTCGTTAGTTAAGAAATTGTCTTCAAATCTTTTTTTAATTTTGTTAAAATTTTATTGATTTTTCATTTAATTGAATTATTATTTAA